>OMLB01054402.1:0-27867 GCA_900302555.1 Myripristis jacobus
TTTAAGATAATGGTTTGTGTTTGGGTTTAATGTTTGAATTACAAGGCATGAAAACAGTGAATGCAAGCTCCTCACAAGTGTCACAAATGTCAAAACCTTCATGACTCTTTGCAAGGTGTTGGTGGCTCAGTCCTGGGATGACTCTCTCTCTCTCTCTCTCTCTCTCGCAGAGGTACTTTGTGAATGAGGCCTTCTCTAAGCCGGGCGGCCCTGTGTTTCTGATGATAGGTGGAGAGGGCCCAGCCAACGCAGCATGGATGCAGAACGGCACCTGGCTCTCTTACGCCCGGAAACTGGGAGCACTCTGCCTGATGCTGGAGCACCGCTTTTACGGAAAGAGTCACCCCACTGAGTATGTGTGACACTGCTGGTGTAGCTTTCCATCTAACTCAGGACAGAGACGGCTCAGACGCTCTTATTTCCTCATCTTATCTGGCTGGTTCAAACCAAGCGTGACTGGAGTGTGTTATTTGATCTCTTAAGGGCATTTATTTACTTGGATTGCACTAAATAATGGCACTGAGATACCTGAAGATGCAAATCTCATTATGAGTGAGAGCATAATCCGAACAAATTTCTGGATATGATCCAAAACCTCAAGGCTACTTGGGCAACAGCAGGTGGATGTTGACATCTGCCAGCAGTTCCTCATTTTTTGAAAAGCCTAAAATAACAAGGGCAAACTACAGTTTCGACTGATTCTCATAGTCAGCTGTTTGTTCAGTTGATCCTTTCGGTTGTGACAATCAGAGAGGGGAAGCAACAGCACAGACAAGTTCATAAAGTCACAGGGACTGGAATCACATATCTTTTGATTCCTGCTTTGTTGCCAAAATCTGTCACCTGGCAGGATGACAGGTTAGCAATAAAAAAGCCATCCTACTAGTGAGTCCCTGTTGGTTTTATTTACAAGCCCTGGTTCACCCATAATGACACAGAGTGAACTTAAATGAACAAACAATGTCACCTTTTCAACCATACCCCAGACCACAGAAAGCAAACTATGGATGTGACTCACAAGTCTGCAAACATGTATTTTAGACAACGTGCATGCGGAAATGTCCTGCAGCAAGACACTGAATCACTCCCACGGGTGCCGCTGTGCTTGTTTGGCCTCCGTCATTGGGGGCAAGTCAAGGCAGCGTCATTAATATTGCTGCAAACTATTAAATAAGAAAGATAACTGAGAAAAACCTGCACCAGTATTTCTTAGATCATTGCAAAAAACAAAACAAAACAAAAAATTACATCATTCACATTGAAAAGGCCATGGAATATAAATGGATGTTTAATTGAGGTTTGGCAATGGATTCTGCTGATCTAACACTTTGGGGAAAGTTGTTCCACAGTCTAAGAGCTGCAATTGAAGTGTAATCGCCCTTTAGTTTAAGCCTTGATCAGTGGAGCTGTTGTACCACTAGATGGCAGCACTGCACTAAGATAGACAGTCTGCCCACTGCACAGTTTGATTGCAGTCCAGCTCATCACATAGAGGTGAGGTCATGCTGCATTCATGTCATATGAGAATAACTGTAAGAAGAAGTTGGTTAAAGGCAATATTTAGATGATATAAGCTGATTGGGTGTAATTATTCTAACTGATGGAATGAAAGTTTCCTCTCCTCTCCATTTAGGGACCTGAGCACAGACAACCTGCGCTTCCTCAGCAGCCGCCAGGCACTGGCTGACCTGGCTCACTTCCGAACTGTCATGGCGGATGCCCTGGGGCTCACCAAGAGGAAGTGGGTGGCGTTCGGTGGCTCGTACCCAGGTTCTCTTGCGGCATGGTTCAGGCTCAAGTACCCTCACCTGGTCCATGCCTCTGTGGCCACCAGTGCACCAGTTCATGCTACAGTCAACTTCCCAGGTATGATGCGAACCAAAGCTCAGATTTCTTAACACCATAAGTGCGTCCTAAAACCTTTACAGTGTTGAGAGCTTTAAGACTTGCCATTGCAGTAAGGTAATCTCAGGGGCTTTGGTTGTTAGTTTTTGCGTACATTAAAAGCTTTAGTAAATCAGGACCCAAATTGGCACTCTAGTCCAGTCTTATGGACTAAAGCTGAAATTAATGTAGTATTACCTTGCTTATCTACAAATATACATACAGAATCACAATCAGAAATACTTAATTGATCCCCATGGGGAAATTCGGAAACCTTACCATGATGAACATGACTTGAGAGCTTTTTTCAGAATTCTTTTATTCCACTTTTGAACTTGGCTTCAGATACGTAACCTTATGTCATGGAAGTCTTGACCATTGCAGTTGGTTTGTGTATTATGGTGGATGGAAGCGAGTGGTGCAAATCAATTATAAAAGACAGAATTTTATTTAGATAAGTGCTGCCTAGTAAACTGTATGTGTTGCAAATTGTAGAATAGCTCCAAACAATTCAGAAATGGTCTTTATGTGATATGTTGCCTAAAACATGGAACATAAAAAATATGAGTCAAGACTTTTGCTAAGCAAGCCCCCATTTAACTGCCAGATTTTTGATTGGAGTTTGGCACGATGTCCCGAAAACATATTTGAGTCTGTTTTTAATTTGAGCTCATGAGACAAGCTTGAGACATGCTTAGTTTGTCTCACAGAGCTTATCTTACACACTTGTACTGCCTCAAATATGAGATAAAATGGATCAAGTCTTTCTTTACCAAGACATTGAAAATGTGTCCTGCTACTGTTTTTCCAGTATTGTGCAGTGTGCTGGGCGTAAGAGTCAGACAGATCAAAGATTAGGAAGGCTTCTGCTATATCAGTATCAGTGTCTGTGTTGTCTTTGGCTTTGGCCATTGTTTTCCTCAGGAAGACTCCAGGCTGGAACCAAGGCCACAGTGTCTTTGAACATGAACTGTACCGTTTCCACCCACACACTCGCACTATCTTGAAGACACTGTCATATATGCTTTGGACCACATTCCCACTGACGCCGGAGGAGAAATCAGAGACAAACACAGTAGAAGAGTGTACATGGCGTATTGACGTCAGGTATCCTTTGGTCCAGTCCACTGCACCACAAAGTTATTATTTCCCCAAACCACACAGCAGTTAGTCAGCACTATTACCAGTAAGAGGTTGGCTTTCACTCATGGACATATTCCAAGATTTTGTAATGTTAAGTTTATCCTCTGGGAGCTTGCTTTTAGAGTGTCGTAAGCTGTGAATTTCACTGTTTGGCTGAGACTCATAATTTTCACTTTCAGCCCTACTCCAAGCTCTTTAAAATAAACCTATTTCCTGGCACTTGGGTGCATCATCATGAACTTCATCCACACATTGTTTTGAAGACAAAGCAGAGGTTTTGCATTGCCTCAAAATAGTCTTGTATGTTTAACTGGTGTATTATTCAGGGCTTTATATAGCAGCCCAAGTGTCTACTCCTCCCTCTGTCTCTGTTTCGCCAGAGTATTTGGAAGTGGTGTGGCGTTCGCTGGCCTCAGAGAACCCGGAGTGCCCCTTACTGGTGAAAAAGGCTTCAGACACTCTTCTGGAGCGCCTCAAAGACCCCAAGACCTATGACAACATCACCAAAGATTTCAAGTACAGTAACCATACCTCTTTATCACGTCACACGCTGCACACTCTGACCTGATCAAGGCATATAATGATTCACTTCAACACAAAAAATTTGACAAGATTATATCATAAAGTGATTTACTCGTGACTTGAGGAGCATTTGGAGTTAATTGATGAAAACTTATGGAATAAAGGAGTCATGCCAACAATGAGTACCATGTAGACTCAGCCATCAGATTTTGTGCTTGTGCTGTGTTCGCATCCTGATTGGATCATGGGATAGTTTGCACACTCCCATTTTCAGTTCACTTTAGATCTCTGAAGTAGAAATGCTGTTGCTGGCGAATTGTAAAAAGGCAAGCTTTTACAAGCACAGTGCTTGTTCACCACATTGGAAAGAAAAGCCTTTGAGGACTATATGTAACAAAATGTGAGAAAGCTGATCAGTGGTTCCATGGATGCAGTTAGCTCAAAATGATCACATTCCAACAGCTTGGAATGTGTGTGTGTGTGTGTTAGCCAGGGTTATTATAATTTTGTATTTTTTATCAGTTTTTTATTTTTATTTCATTTTTGATTTTTGTTTTCAATTCAGTTTAGTTTTTCATTTAGTTTCCAGAGTGTGTTTGTTTGTTTTAGTTGACTTTTATTGTTAAAAAATGTTTAGTTTTAGTTTATTTTTTATTTGTTTCAGTATTAGTTTTAGTTTTTTATTACAATATGAAGGTATTTGTCAGGGACATGATTTAATAAGTTACAAGTAGTTATCAAAGTACAAACACATCTCTTTGTGAAGGCAGCTGACTCACAGTCATGTAGACGTCCCAGTCTCAGTAAACATCAGCACCAACATCTCCTCATGCTTGTTGTATTGATAAACTGACCAAATTGACAGACTGAAACTAGACAAACTAGACAGGTTCTCTATATTTGCATTTTAGTTTAGTTAGTTTTGTAAGCATACACCATTGTTTCAGTTAGATTAGTTTTTTTCCAAGGTCTAGATTTTTTTAACTAATTTTTTTTTCACAATTAGTTTTAGTTTTTAGTTTAGTTTTAATTAACTATAATAACCTTGGTGTTAGCCTTGTAACACCAGCCTCTGCAGGCTAGCACTGCCCCATGCAGTCTGCATCAGCATGGCTATGTGTGTGTGTTGGGGAGCTGAGGGAGGGGGGATTTTCCTTCTGAACAAAACAAAGTAGCTGGGCTGTCTTGGCTATTTTCAGAGCTTTAAATCTTACTGCAGCTATTGCAATAACGGTGGATCAACTAATATAGTACTGATCAGCTCATGAACCCCTGGTGCTGTGTTATGGTAACTGGTGTGTTTGAACAAGAAGTTTTTACATATTATACTTTTTAAAGGGGAATTTCATCTACAGTATATATGAGCTCAGTTTTATCCCAACTTTCATTCCCAAAATGATGCTTCATGGACTTTCCATCCCAGGTTAGACCAAGGGCAGACGGCTCATAGGGCTGGGCAGTATATCAGTATTAATATCATCAAATGAGAATACATATCGTCTGGGATTTTGGAGATTTCCTGGTTTTAAAGGCTGCATTACAGTCAAGGGAGCCAGTTTTCTAAACTTACTGTTTTAGCTGGTCATCATATCCTCATTACTAATGATTGTTGATCAAAAATCTCTTGTGTGTGTAAATGTCATCCTTATAGTATTGTCACAATCAGGGCTTGACATTAACATTGACATTTTGTGTCACTAGCCACTGTGGCTAATGGTTGTCTAACCACTAGTCACTAAATTTTGTTTATTTTTAAACAAAATTATATGATTTGATTTAATTATAAACCTAAATTTGTAGGACTTAGGCCTTGTGCTCCATGTGCCCCGTGGAAACTGCTTTGGTGAAAGCCACTGTAATTTTCAGGTGATCGGCGAAGTGAGAATGAAGGCACTGCCTGAGTATTTTTCCTTCCCTGGTTGTCGGATACCGGGGTGGGGTGGGGGCGCCTGGAGGATACGGGACACATCGGGTTCTGGGAGGAACAAGGGTTGTTACGGGTCTTGGCGTGTGTTGGGTCCAGTTACAGCTTCCTCACCTGTCCTCTGGCCTTTTTGGACCAAGTCGAGGACTCTGGAATGTCAAACCTCCCCAAGGCCTCTGTGTAGACAAAGCACTTCCTCTCCTCTATTTCTTTTCATTTTCATATTCTTTGCTCCTTGTTGCATTGAACTCATTGTCTCTCATTTTCATCACAAACTGTCACCTATCTCCTTTTTTTCTGTTTTCTGCCGTGCTGCTCCCCACTTCAGTGTGTCTAGCATGGAGCCGTTGTTTGCATGCTTGACCTGCGTCTGCAGTCATTACGGGCTGTCTCTGCTGGTGTTTTCTATTTGCTTGTTCTGGGTTGTTATAGTGACTGTAAGGTCAGTTTATACGGTGAAGGAGCACGGTTAAATGTTTTTATTAGTCTGGCTAGTCTGACATAGTGGACACTTAGAGCTAATAGTGTCACAGAGAGTAACTAACGCCTTGTCTTTGTACATACCCTGCCATCATTTGACCACATCACCTGTTTCATTTTAGCCTCTTGGAGGCACACCACCACGCAGACGTGTCCTCATGCAGACACACACACACAATGACCACTCTCCAAACCACAAGGCCTCAGAGACACATGATTTCATCTTTACTAAAATTCGACATCTTACATCATCAACAAGGTTACTAAATCACCGGTGAGGGGGTGTGAGAGAAAAGTCTGTGCTGAGGAAGTGGCGAGTTAATGTCAACAACCCTCTCACTCTTTCACACACACACACACACACACACACACACACATACACATACACACTTGGGGTTAGCAAACATACACAGTCAAACTAACCCACAAACACTGTGTCTCCATTTCCCCTGAGACAATGCACCTTGTCGCAATTACTGTCAGACTGACAAATTACCTTAATCAGTGTGTGTGTGTGTGTATGTGTGTGTGTGTGTGTGTGTGTGTATGTGTGTAGGTGTGCACCCAAAAGTGGTTGTGTGTGCTTCTGTTTGCACACCTATATTTATGACTGTTTTTATATTTTGGTATTCCCTTGTGTACCTAAAAGGCAGCGACCTGTGAACAACATGCCACCAAGTGATTGCAGTGGAAGAGCTAAAGTTTAAAGAAACAAACTGGGGGCCAGAATGTCACTGGTTCAGATCCCCAATATCTGGGGAATTTTATGTGGAGTGGTCAGTGAAGTGGCAAGAGTTTTCTACTGAAGGCAAAGGAAAAGAGAAAATGTGGCAGGCAGCGCTGTATAATAACCAAACCCTTTGTGTTGTCGCTGTCTCTCTATTCTTGATGTCCCCTCCTCTCCTACACACCCTCCTCCCTCTTTCCTCCTCCTCCTCCTCCTCCTCCTCCAGTCTGTGTTCCAAGTTGCAGATCCAAACAGAGATGGACTCTGCCTACCTCCTGGAGATGCTGGCTGGCAGCTTCATGGATGTAGTCCAGTACAATCAAGACAACAGGGAGTTTGAGGTGAGAGACAAGCAAGTGAAGTGGCATCGGTTATGCCTAACTGACATGTTTTGTTTTTTTTTTTGAAAGCCCATGCTGATCTTTTTGGATGGAAGCAGCTGATGTTGGACACTAAAACTCTCCATCAAGCCATACTAATTAAGTTCTACCTTGAAGCATACCTCACACAATTTTCAGCCTGGACCTAGGTCTGGGCGTTATGGATAAAAGTGAATATCATAATGAGCTGACCGAATGCCTCTAGTGATATTGTCATGATGTTGTAGGGATGATTATTGGCGGTTTCCAAAGATATTTACATACAAAATTTTTGATAAACTATGATTGATAATTTCAATATGAAGACCAGGCAGGTAGAGACCAATATTAGATTGGCTAGAACAGTCTGATAAGTTCAGAAACTTGCTTCCTTTTACTGTAATGCAGCCTTTAAAACCAGGAAAAGGCAACATCTATGCCACATCACCATATTTCGATATCTAAAATCCCAGATGGTATCTAGTCTCAAATCACAAATGATATATCGTCCAGCCCTACCTGGGCCCTGCTTTCACAATATGCTGATGGATATTTTTTTTCTGGGTTCAGGCTTTTGTCAGGTCCAGGTGGAGCTTCAGCACCTGGTTTAGACCATTATGTTTAATATAGATTGGGCTGCTATCATATGTGTTTTGTTTTGACAGTTTGTTAAATCTGTAGGCTGGGTGCCAAGAAATTCAAAGTATGAGGTGATATAATACTGCCACTGATCAAAGGTTACATGGTTAGTGAACAAACCAATAATTGTTGTGCAGACGGTAAATTCCTTCAAGCCAAAAAGCAATTTGTTTTCAAGGTTTCCTAATCTAGCAAAGAGCACATCCTGGCGACTCCAGGCCCTCAGCTCTGTCAAATGATCTCCTAAAGTTTACTGTGGTGCTCGAAAATATGAAGAGGTGCAGAGTACATGATCCTGCAATAATAAAAAATACAGAGTAATACAGAAGAGGCTGTTACTCTTAAGACAGACATGTAAGGAGTCAAATATATGTGTGCAGGTCAAAGATTAAAATCACTATCTTAGTATAAGATGGGTAGCTGTTCATAGTGTGTCTTGCTAATTTTCCTTTTCCACCAGCAGTTCCACTTCTACATCACTGACATCCCAGATGACAATGATGATAATAGTGGTAATAATAATAATAGCTGAATGACATGGTGTCAAATTTGATCCAAATGTCAAATTATAATTAATTTAAGATAAGCATTTTCTGTTGACAGTGAGAGCGATATTGATCAGTTATGAAATGAATAGTGCATATCCATCTGCATTATTTCAGAGATGGACAGCGCTGACTAGCCAATAACTGATTTTTAATCAAAGGCCAATATTTATGAAGGCAAATACAAGCCCACTTTGTGAGAGTGCATGTGATGACAGTACAATACAATGCTGTGGTTGAAACACACCTGGCTGCTCCATGCTAGGAGTGTTGTAACACTCAAGCATTCAAATTATGTACAATTACAAATATTTACATTTATGCAATGCAAAATAATTTGCATACATTCAAACATAATCAATCATAAGCCTAATTCACAAAACATTTGTGAGCATTTTTCTATGTGAGTAAAATTCTTGAGACTCTAAATTGGCTTCATAAATGTTGGTCTGATTTATTGGCAAACAGATGTATCAGTCTAACCCCAGTGATGAGGAGGGAGAGGGGCTCCCAAACTTGTTAGATGGTGGAAATCTGACAACTGTTTCACACAAGTCCCTCTTGTGGTGATGCTTTGCCCCAGTGCACACCAAATTTCTCTCCCTTTTTGTTCTTTCTTATTATCTATCACCTCTATCTGTCACTCTTCTCCTTCTGTCTTAGTTCCTTTATTCGCCAGTAACCCCTCCTTCCCCTTTTTCTGCTCTCCTCTTTATCCCGTTCCCTCTCTATCCCCTGGTGCCTTGAGGAGACGTGAGTCCGGTTACCAATAAGCTGATGTGAAAAAGCAACAAAAGACTCTTTGGTCTCTCTGGTTTCCTGTCGCCCCAGGCTAAAGAGACGGTTATAAAAGAACCAAGAGGAGTGGTGGGCCACAGAGTCCACAGCACTAGCAGAAAAACACAGCCAGCAGCTGCCTCTCTGGGCCAAAGGGCTGGGCATAGCGTAAACTACCAGGTTTTAGGTACCACGAAGGAATTTGGATAAGAACTACAAGTGAGGTGTAACCCAATCAGGAGAATCAAATCTAGCATCTAAAGTGCCACGGTTGACCAGTTGGCAGTGGGATACTTTATAAAACAGGGGAAGGAAATTATATAACGCTATAGCTTGTGGAACGCGCACCAAGGGTTCCTCTCTTTACCCAGAATAGTAGCTGAAGTGATGCGAGGGGGATACTAGTCATGGGTCATTTGTTGTTAATGGAGCTTTTGTTCAGCATGTAAGAACTACTGCAACAAGTGCCGAATTTTTTTCTCCTCAAACCCACGTTTGAGGAGAAACACATTATGTTTTCAGAAAATACCTGAGCTCCTCTGAGTCACCAAGCAGCTCTAGTGCCTTGCTGAGAGGCACTTTGTCGGTGGTTATTGAAGGAAGGGTTCACCGCAGCTATCCATTGAGTCCCATAAGCTGTCCGCCCTGATCTTTGCACTAACTTCTTGTATATGCAAACATAAGAACATGGTATTTTGAAACAACTATCACCTAAACCACAAGGCAGGGACGATGGATCTGAGTGACAGTGTCTGTATGTCCCCAAAATGACTAAAACAATTTAGTTCAACGGTTTGGCCCAGCAATGAGGGACTGTATTAAGTGTGGCTGTCCCCCAAGTGATGCAGTCGTCCAGTCCTCCTAATCCTCCCGACTATGCAAAGCATCAAACACATCCTCTTTTGCTGTTTGCTAACATTAATGCCAGCATTAGCCTACTGTGTTTTCAAATTGAACGTTTGGCCTACTGGTGGCACTAGAGGAAATTTCATAGGCTCACCAAAAAAAAAAAATCTAACTTTGAAAGGCTATAACGGCTATACCACCTCTCTGATTTGAAAGAAATTAGGAGGGATAATGCTTCTTGTTGCTGATCAGCCAGAGTAGCCCTTGTATTAATGGTGGTGCATAATTACCTAATAAATTTACTTTTAGACCATCAGATGATTGATTCAGAGCTAAATTACTCAGTGTTACTGTAGTCATAGAATTTTTCATAGATAACCACTTTGGAAATTAACCTGTTGGACCCTTAAGCTTTGTTTGTTCTCTTCAGTGTTAGGCTCTTTACTCAGAAAGAAAAAAAAAAGTTAATCATTTCTTGTGAACCATTTCCCAAGAGATTGCTACACTGTGTGTTATTCCTTTTTCATTACAATCCAAAATCTGGTGATTTCATCCTCTCTTACTTCAAAAATTCAGGATGACTCATTAACTCTAACCTGGGCGTTTCCACTTCCACCCAAAACAGCATGAATAAACATTTCTGCTTTTTTTTTTTTTTTTTTAATCTAATTTGGAGATCAGTTTTTGGATATTTCAACTTGAGTGATTATCAGCTAACTGTGATAATAGTGAAATACATTTGTTGGTATGATTATTAATGGGAAAAGCTATAACATTCATTCATGAATTACCACTGAACACTCACTCTCTCCAGCCACAAAGCTATCCTGCTTCCCTGTAATTTTCTCTGTGACCAGTAATGTCTCAGAAGTCATTTCATGTGTATTCTTACTCAGTCAGTCATTTCATACGAGTAGCATATCACTAAGCCTGGCAATGCTGTATTATTGCAGGGTGTGGTGGGCACCAACATCACAATCAAGGTGCTGTGTAGCGTGATGGGTGACGCCTCACTGGGGGAGCCGTACGCCCGCTATGCTCGCGTGGCCCGCCTCATGATGGACACCTTCTCCATAAAGTGCCTGGATGCCAGCTACACCAACTATCTGAGAGACATGACCAACACATCCTGGGACGGGCCAGCTGCTGGGGGAGGTGTGTGTATATGCGTTTTGCACTGTGGGCGTGTGTGTAAATGCAGTAATTTTACCGGCCACTATTTTAAAGGGAAAGATCCACTTTCCCACTGCTAAAAACAGCCATTCATGACGTACCTTATATTTCTGGGTCCTTTTTGTTGTTTTGTGGTCTCTTTCTTTTTTTAAATTCCTGCGTATACATGCAAATGTAGACGTCACATCATGTCAAGATCTTTCCAGTGCAGCCACAATACAGTGTGATAGCAGTACAATGTACAATTAAGAGCAAACACCTCGCCGTTTAGCACTGACTTTAAACAACAACATACAACAATGCAGGGAGAAATTCATTGTAGAAGAGGGAGATATGTGAAGGAAGGTAGTCACACACTCGCCACCACAATTGGGAAATAATATATTAAATTACAATGTTTTGACATGGCAAGTCTTCTTCAGAGTGACTTTCGTGACTCAGGATCACCCTGAAGAAGACTTGTCATGTTGAAACACTGGTAATTTAATATAATACACCAAAATATCACAGTACTCGAGCATAAAATAACTTATTGCCTTGCACCAAGTATCTCAAACTGATGTGTGTTTAATATTGTAAGAATAT
Source organism: Myripristis jacobus (assembly GCA_900302555.1). Taxonomy (NCBI): domain Eukaryota; kingdom Metazoa; phylum Chordata; class Actinopteri; order Holocentriformes; family Holocentridae; genus Myripristis; species Myripristis jacobus. The sequence continues at coordinate 11,605 of OMLB01054402.1, forward strand.
CAAAGAGTTAATTTTTTTTCTCAAGTCACTGAAATTTGTTGCCATCATCTATGGGTAATTTGTAAAAAAAAAAAAAAAAATAGCTGTCTTCAGGCTCTAAAAAAAAAACAACCCAACAAGTGTTTAAACCTCATTACCTAAAATGTGTTTACTTTACAATGGAATTGACTATTTTGAGAGGAGGTTGTCTATTTTTACTTCACTCATGCCTTTTGTTGAAGCAATGAGTGTTTAGTAACAACTTTGCATGTTTTACCAAAAAAGCAGCTCTCTGTTTTCCATGTTGTTCCCTTGCCCTGGGCTGCGGTTCCAGTTCCCAGCGTCTGTTTCATAAGTGGGAGGGTTAGTGGGGATCACTGGGACAGGAAGTGGTCTGTTAAAAAGCCACTGGGGCGCGTATGTATAAACTGTACACCCTCCCCTGCCCTCTCTGGTGGATTTCATTTCTACTCTTTCTTTCCTTTCTTTGTCTTTGTTAAGGGGGAAAAGGAAAGTAAATAGGGGGTAAAGCTGTTTCCGACTCATTGTTAGCTTGACCTGTCCTGTGATGTCAAGGTCTTGATTTTTATGAGCCAACAGAATATGCTGACCATGAATAAGTTGTTTGTTTGTGTGTGTGCACGTGTGTCTGCGCACGTGCATGCATGCATGTGTGTGTGTGTGTGTGTGTGTGCGTGCGTGGGATGGTGTTTCTAGGGAGACAGTGGGTTTACCAGACCTGCACTGAATTTGGGTTCTACCAGAGCACTGATTCACCCAACCAGCCGTTTAAAGGCTTCCCTCTCCCGTGAGTATATTTAATATTGAAGATCTGTGAAATCTGATGTTTGCATTTCTACAACACACCATGATTAGGGTTCAACCGAAATTGATTTTACTTCATTACAAGCTCCAGTTCCTACCAATGAGCCTATGAGCCTGTCTTCCGATAGCATCACTCAATGATATAATAACCATGGAAGTTCCAACTTTTCCAAAGGCAGGCAGTGGTCCACTAGACTGTTGTGTACTGGCCCACCCATTGGCCATAATACATTGCTATTTCGACTACCACCTAATTAGTTATTGCTACTTTGCATGTCCTCTGAGGTTTCAGGTTGAGGAGTGATGCTTGCTTTCTGTAAACTGTAGGCTTGCAAAGTCATTGGGGACTGTAAGAGTGATTAAGGCCTCTAAATAAACTTGAACTTGGTCTCATCTCAGATGGCAGTAGATTTCATATGAGTGGTGAGAACAAGCTCATTTTTTCTGTGTTTCTATATTGTTTTGGGTTGGGTTTGAACCAGCTGATTAGCCACTTGTCCACTTTACTGCCACCATTAGCTTCACACTTACCGGGCCAACTAGCCAGAGCTACAAGCTGCTACCTCCTGTAGTAAGGATCTAAGCCAGCTAATTAACATTAGTTACTTGTCCATCTTCCCTCCTGTTAACCATTTACCAAGAAAAGAAAACTTGAGCATCCCAGTTCCTTGAGACACCAAGAACTACATATGGTGTGAGGTGCAACCAAGAGGTGCACGGAAAACCAGCACTCATTCCATCCATGACAACAACAATCAGCCCAGGTGAACTGGCTCAAGAAGCCTTGTCGCACCTAACTGCCTTAGTGTAATTGGTTTCTCTTCGCCCACACCAAGACAGCGCATTCCCTCTGGAAAGATACACCACTATTCAGCTCTTTGCCAGTAAAAACCAACAGAGACAAAGACCAACAGTGCGGCAGACCTCTTATCAAGAGGCAGTCCTCACACCACAGAGTGGAACCTTCACCCTCCTGTGGTAAATCAAAAGTTTTCTGCAATTCATGGATGCACGTGAAAATCTCTTCGCAATCGGGCAGACCAATGTACTTCCCACTGTGGTGCTCAATAAAAATGATGATGACCCCTCACTGGGTCACTATGCATTCGTGTACCAGGAGCCACGGAGCATCTGTATGCTTCTACGATCTCTCTTATCCAACAAGTCCTGGATCAAGTGAGACAAGAGAAGCTGGATATAATCCTGGTAGCCTTGTATTGACCGTCACAAACATGGTTTGCAGACATGAGCACAAGGGCAAAGAGGGTACCTTTTAGATGCTTCCAAATTGAATTAATTGAATTGAATTGAAGGGTTCCTCCAACCAGGTTTCTCTGTGTACATATGAACATGTTTGAACAATGGTGAGAGGTGCATAATGAGGACCATATTTATGGCAACATTAGTGTAGGTCTAAGTTTCTTGCAGTACTTGTTCAACAAACAGATGTTCCCATCTACCTTAGAAGTAGACTTGGCAGTGATCTCAGCTTGTCAGGTAGACTATGAAGGGGGCTGGTAGATGTGAACCTCTTCCCCGTTTTAGCAGATTTTACAGGTTTTCAGGTTTTATATCCTGGGTATGAGCTCTTAGCTACGGCTGACAGCTGATCACTCATGGTAACAAGTTGGAATTCTGCTCCCTGATCACATCTGTTGGGATCCTGTTGGGATCCTTTAGGGTTTCTGAGACTAGGAAAACTGTGCAGTGGTGTCAGGCCTTTTGATTCATAAGGGGGGTTTGATATGTTTAGCATGAGTAAGAACTCAGGTACTATGATGAAATTAAATAGAATGGTTGTGGTACAGCCCTCATTTTATGAATAAGAATGAACATTCTTAGTATGATAGCCTTGCTGACATTCATCCTGTGCTGAATTTTCCTTTTCGTAGAATGGCTAGAATGTATTATAGACAAATGGATATGCTAGTATTCGTCATACTTAGTGTGGACCATTGATTACCTACCTTTGGCCAGGTCAAACATGGGTGGTTCTGTCTGAAGAGATTCTTATAGCCTGAGTAGGAACTTCTTCTAACTCATAAAACCAGGGCTGCAGCACAACTCTTCCATTTTTGAAAGTATAAGTGATATTTTTAACACGCTGGCAGGTGGGGCCTTAGGATGGGCATGTCAGTCAGTATGTCGAGTTATTCAACTCCTTACTCCAAGGCAACATATCTCAAAATCTGTTGGTCAGATTGCCATGGGATTTGGTGACTCAGTTGATTGACATGTTTAGTGATTGCATTCATACTCCCCAAAAGACGATTTCTTGTGATTTTGGTGACTCTTTGAGCTTTGGACCAAAATGTCAAATTTGTCATCTCAAAGTACCGTATTTTCTCTTCTAGGTATCAGATCGCACAGTGTGCAGACTTCTACAATGTCAGTGCTGAGACACTGGCGGAGGCCGTGGCCCAGACTAACGAGTGCTATGGCGGCTATGACATTCACTCCACCAGAATAGTTTTCCCCAACGGGTCCATTGACCCTTGGCACGCCCTGGGAATCACTCATGACATCACACCTGACCTTCCTGCTGTCTTCATCAAAGGTGAGAAGGAAATTTCGTATGCAGTATTAGAAAGGCTACCAAAATATCCTAGTGTTAATGCTGAAATTTTAAACTAACAAGTGTACTAATCTCACATACAAGTAAAAGTTAATTTTAATTGCATTCATTGTAAGTTGCTACGGTACTTTCAGCAAGTGTAAATGGGTACAGTAGGACAGAGCTTGCAGAAAACAAGTTAGTAACCCATGACAGTAGCCATGGCACTAGTGTGGCTAGATTGTCATCCATGATGGTAGTCATGCTATCACCAGGGCAGTGAGGTAGTGATTCATGACAGCTGACACAGGACCGATGTTGCAAGATTGTGATGCTTCATCTTGGGACATCATCCAGCCATGACCAGTGATAGCGAGAGCTCAGGCAATTAATGTTATATCTGGACAACTGGGATTTTTTTTTTGTTCGAGATCCAGGTGTAAAATTTGATTAGTCACGTTTATTTTTCAAGATGCCAAGCAACTGTTTCATATTAGAACAAGGGCTTGCTTGTTCACCTCCAGCTTTTATTAGGTAGTAATTGTTACTGTGTAGCATATAGATGGTACACGTTTCTGTTTTACCCTCTCTCCGTGTCTTACTCACTATCCATCAATCTCTCTCTGACCCAGGAACAGCCCACTGTGCCAACATGTACCCTGCTAGGAGCCAGGATCCTCCCCAGCTGGCTCTGGCCCGGGACCACGTCTTCTTACTCCTCCAGCAATGGCTGAAACAATGACAGTTGGCTGAACTGGCCAAACAGTGGCACTGACACACAAAATGATTAGTCTTTTTGTCCAATTAGACACATTGGAATGTGACCTCTTATTTTACTGCCATGGATGTGGCACCGTGATAAGGCACTTTATTTGTTTTTTTTTTGGCAGTACGTCTAAAGTTCTAAGTCCATTTTTATGTGTGAGGCAATTTTGAACTGATTAATAAAGGTGGATTTTTTTTAATATGAATATAGTGATTCTGGGTTGATTTTTTTTTTCTCTTTCATTTCCAGTTTAGATTTAAAGGTAGTTCTTACACTTAATTAGAGCTATTTTCACGTCTTAATAAGTGTAGTCTAAGCTCACGACCATTCAACCTGTAATATTTGCTGGTCTTGGATCAGTTTCACCACCAGTATTCAGATGTTTCCAACTAGTTTGCAGGAAATGCAAAGAGGCCAAATTATTTCTTAAAAATGAAGGTCACAGAAGAAAGAGAAACCAAACTCTCCTCCACATTGCTGTAGTTTATATTGAAAGTATCCATTTTTTGATGGTCATAATAAAACAAAGGCAGCCAGTATTTGTTTAAAGCACCTCATAAACTCATATGGAAATTTCATATTTGGAAATTGGCTTCGCCCTTTGCAGCAACACTCATCATTTTCAGAAGTTTCCAAATTAAGTTTATCATTGGGTTCATCATCATCTGTTAACTTTGCGGTCCATTCTAAGAAATGGTCCTAATACTGTAAGCTTCGGTGTTTTCAAGCCAAGGAAAGAGCAACAGCTTATGATGCACATGTTGGACAATAAGTTATGTTGCACAAGTTTTGTCTTGTTTGATGATAAATACCAAAGTAATGTGCTCTCTTGGCTGCTTGACAGGAGCATGATGGTATCTCCAGAGGAACTGAGAGGTGGGGTATCATTTGCACCAAGAACGCTCTGGAAGTTGTGTAACTTGGACAACATGCTGCAAAGTTGTTGTCTCATCTGAAGTGTAAAGGTAGATAGATTTAGTACTGCAGTCGAAAAACACAAATTTCTTTGTAGGTTATGATCCCCGTGCACAGCTGTGTGTTCATTCAGTTCCTCTTTAAAATTCTGAAAACACATTGACCCTCTCCACTTCCCCTTACAGTGTTTATTTTCACAACAATCCCCTCTCTGCATCCCAGCTGGATATACAAGACCCCCACTCCCTAACACACACACATAAACAGACGCGCACACACACAAACATGGACCGAAATCCTGCCCTGAATCCAACCTCACCATGGGCATCCTGGGGGGAGTGGGAGTGGAAGCGGGAATGGGAGGGGATAGGCATATTAACTGAATTCTTACAGCCTCCACCTGGGTATTAAGCCAGAGGCTATGCGAAATGAATCTATTAAAAGGGAGGTTCTGAGCCTCAGAAATGATACCCCTGATTTGATGTGAAGTATCTATTATTATGAGGGGCCACAATCCAATCTTTGTTCAGTTAAAGCGTGTCTTGCACCGTTTTCACAACCACATTTTTTGCAACAAGGAGTTGCTTATAATAGCCTATACCTGGGATCTCATTTAATTCCCTGTAATTCAAAACCCCATAGGTTTACACATAATCTTCTCCTTAGTATGCTGGCAGCAGCAGCAGGGATGTAATTGAGCCTCAGCCTCAGGTGTGTGTGTGACTAACTAAATAGATAGAAAAGCATCCCTTTGGTCCGCCCTACTCGAAGTCCTTTGCGGGCTCAGGCAAGGCCATCAGCTGGGTGTAAACCACATGGGGAAGTTTATTTAAATTTAAATTCCCCCAGGGAAGCATCTGAGATAAAAATTTCCATTAAAGGGACCAAGAAGTCACAATAACCACATCCTGTCAGTCATCAAGTGCTAATCAACATTGTCACAGGGTGTGTGTGTGTATGTGTCTGTCTGTATATATAGATATAGTTTAGGACTCCAAACCAAAGTTGGAACATTTTTTTTATATAAAGAACTGCATCAAAACCACGATAAGAACCCATAAGAATGAAAACATGATACATTTCTTATGGACCAGCGCAACTTTATTCTGAACTTGTATTACTTTTTATTATTACTTTTTCAGCTATAATTTGTTTAAGTATCCCGGGTATGAAGAGATTTGTATGTATATACTGTTAACGTCCATATGCTCTCTAAGATGATGAATTAAGATAAAAACGCCGGTGAATTAACGCGTATTGCATCAACTTGAACAAGAGTCCTTTCTTACCTTCCATCTTCATACACATGAAGCCAAAGTTCACAGCTGCGTCAAGTGAGTCAGTGTTATGTAGACTAAAACCAGAAGTGTAGTGATAGCGCCTTCAAAACAAAATATGGCTTTCAATTTTAGTAAAAACGAAAGCGAGGACTAGGAAGGAAAGCGAGGGGGGAGCATGTGCAATTAAAGTATGTAGTAACGTCGTATAACTGGAGTGAAATAACCGAGTGGTGGTCTATGGTGACATTTATTCCATGTTTTTTTTCCGAGAACGGATTTATTTTGAAAACTAACCGGAAGTTTACTTTATTTGGCGTAAATGGTCAAGTTTGTCATCTTGTCCGTGGATGTTTGAAGAGAAGGCGGAGTTCAGTAGTTCACAAAAGTCCAATTTGAAACGACGCTAGAGTCAGTAGTAGTCCTCACCTTAACAGGAACTAAGGTGTTTATCAGTCCATTGTCCGTACGAAGCTACGTTTCTCACTCGGACAGCTTTTGTATCGGAAAGAAAAAGTACTTTGCTAATAGCGTAACGTCAAGTTACTAGGCTGCAGTTTCACCTGCGGTGTAAGTCAGTCGAAGTAACGTTTCCTCATCTGACATAGGTAAGTGAAAGAGTTTATTCATTATCAGGGAAATATTTTGAACTGTTTCCAGAACCGCTTAAGTTACTTTGCATTGACCGGATGAAAAATTCGTAAATGAAAATATTCTGTCTCCTATAATCAGTGGTTAAATGCACTTCACCTGGGGCCAGGTGCTCTCGGATTTATTCAAAACATGTGTACAACACCATGAAAACGGGTTTCACTGTAAATCCGTTTTACTTTTTCATATTCATATTCTCAGCATAGTTCAAGTAAGTTGCCTATAGAGGACGGTGCTGTATGCCGCACTAACCTTCAGAGCAACATGTTGTGGTCATGGTTTGCTTTTGTCTGACGAGCCCATGGAGACCCTACAGTGTGATGACAACATTATGCTATGTAGTGGTTGTTAACGAAGCTCACTTGTGTTTTGTCTCAGACTTAAATAAGGGGCCATCCAAGCCCCGATACATGCCTTTCCCTCGAAAAGCCGCACGATTACGCCAAATGTCATTCAACAATCTGATAATTTAATATTGCTTTATTTATTGGTAAATATGAATACCAGACTTACTATATCTTAGACCGCTAATAAATAGCTTGGGCGAGTCTTCAAATCGGCATATATCTACTTTTCCCACTATAACATATTTCGACAAAATGTGCACTGTAACAATTTGTTCGTCTGTTAATGCCATATACTTCTTCCACTGAAATACACATTGGCGCGGGGTAGCTAGTATTTTTAACCACCTGTAATGTTGAAATTATTGCTACTTGGTTGATTATGTTTATGCCGAATTCACTAGGAGACTCGGATGATTTGTAAAAGCCATTAAGTCATTGTTTACCAGCTATGTATGTCTGCCGATAAGCAAGGAAGCAACGAATTTCCAGATTTTTTTAAAAAGGGCATTTTTGTGCAAATACCTGCACAAGAAAGAGTGGTTCAATGCTATTTTAAATACTTATTTTCAGAAATTTGTGAGGAATAGTTGCAAGATGGTGTTCGAGCTGTAGCTCTCTGTCCAAGGAATTAACCACCTCAGCTATGTAAAACCCACTGCCTAACTTTATTAGCCTACACTGCCAAGACAGTGACTATGAAAAAAGAATGGTATATCATGATAAACCCCTTATCTCAAGCTATACAATTAGCTATCCACTCAACAGTTAGTTATTTATCTGTCTAACTAAGCTATTGTTTAACGCAATTAGATACTGGCTGGCTCTTGTGGGCACATTCATTCTGCTTCATTTTGTGGGGTGTTGGCTGATTTATTTTCCCTAAAATAGTTTGAAAGACTTAATTCAGTCTATAATGAAAATGGCACAAGGGGCCAGTTTCAGAAAAATGGTCTTAGGTTGGACCTGGCTTCAAGGGCTAATTTACTTACTTCATATTTACACACTGTGACTAAGAGTTAGTGGATGAAGGGTATTGTGACTGGTATCTAGGGTTTCTCAGCGGCTGTGACAGCATTAAAGAAAACATGTTTGAGCAAAGGTGTCTGATATGATGATATGGGTTTCGCATAGCCAGGAGAAATGCATTTTGCTGTTTTTGGTTTCACCTGACAGTTGGCACAATTAACTCATTGGTGTAAAAATGGGCTATAAGTTTACTTAGGTTAAATCATGACAAGCCATTTTTGAATCACTGAGCATGAAGAATCCCTCCCCCACAATATGACAACTAAAATTAAAAATTAAATTGATGATCTACTGGAATCTGTTCCCAGACAGACATTTGTTGGATGTCTGTCTGATTTTGTCATCGCCAGGGCCTTTCCAGCTCATTATTCATCTACTTGGGAGAGCTGTAAGGGATGGCTACAGATTGTCTGTTGGTGACTCTATCCATGATTCTGTAGGGGTAATCTCTAATAGGTCTCCTACTGAAACACTGACAAAGAAATGATGCTCAGAAGTGAGTAATGTACCAGAGCATCCTGTCCTTTCCCTGAAGAGAACAAATCAATAGATGCTAGAAACTGACGTTTGTAATGGTTCATCTAAGAAGCTTCTGATGTTCTCCTCTTTGCTCCTTATTAGGTGCTATGGATAATAATATGAGGCACCTGTCCTTATTGTGCCTGTACATGCTGGTGACCTTGGGTGGCCAGAGAGGTGTGCTGTCCCAGGCTCCCTCCTACGGGGAACGGGGCTCTGATCTGGGCCTGCAGGTATTCCAGCAAGTAGTCCGCTCCAAGCCTCAGGACAATGTGGTGCTCTCTCCCCATGGAGTAGCCTCCATCCTGGGCATGCTGCTACCAGGAGCCCATGGAGAAACCCGGAGGCAGGTCCTTACTGCTCTCCGCTACAAGAAAAATGGTAAGACCTTTATTGGCAATAGTCGCCCTGATAAGACAGAAGGGGGTGTATTTTTGGAGGTATGCTCATAAACGGCTGCATTGATTCAAGATTTGTCTGATAAATTAGGTTTTTCATATAAGTTGAGCCCGATCTTTTTTTTAGCTTTTCATTGTGCCTTCAAAGCCTGTTTTCAGTTTGAGCATGTAAACACACACTGTCTCTCTTAGCAAGAAATTATTCATTCTGACTTGACTTGGTCTCCACAGGACCGTACAAGATGCTGAAGAAGCTGCACAAGACTCTGACAGCCAAATCCAACCAGGACATTGTGACCATTGCCAATGCTATGTTCACCCAGCAGGGCTGGCCCATGAAGGAGGCCTTCGTAGCTACCAATAAAGCCAACTTTCAGTGTGAGAGCAGGAGCCTGGACTTCAGCAACCCCAACAGGGCAGCAGATGAAATCAATGCATGGGTCAACAATAAAACCAAAGGTACTAGAGATGTATGGTAGAAAGGTGTGTGTTTTTATATTAATACAAGATGACATGGCCAGAAATGACTGTCATATAATATATTTAGAGTAACAACTGAGCATGCTTATACAAACAGTTTTGAAACTCGGAAATGTGAATACAAAACAAGTAAAACTTTGTTTTTCATTCCCTTTGAATTTTACTGCTGTACTGTAAGGTATACATTGTATTAAAATCAAGCGGGTGGAAAAAAGGCTCTGCGTGAAAAGAAGATTAAATCTTGCAGGCATGGCCAACAACACCAGTTGAAACTACTGCTCAACCCCTCGAATTTTGAGCTGACTCCAGTGGAAAGTTGAGACTGTGTAGGCGATGAGATTATGCCTGTGCCAAAGATGGGTGTTGTCCTGCAGGATATGATGCCGCACTGTTGACTTTTTGTCCTTCTCAAGTGAATATGACAGAGATGGGGTTTTATCAAACCTTGTTGTTTGCCAAGTGTACCTGTGTTGCATATTTACCTAGGGCACATCCCCAGCCTGATCAAAGCAGACATGCTGGACCCGGCGCTGACCCGTCTGGTAGCTGTCAACTCGATCTACTTCAAAGGCCTCTGGAAGTCCCGCTTCCAGCCCGAGAACACCAAGATGAGGCCCTTTAACGGGGGCAACGGGAATGTATACAAAGTCCAAATGATGTCCCAGCTATCTGTCTACAACATGGGTGAGTGGTGATCTGAGGCATTTTCATTCATGGTCACTCAGAATTGTGATACTTTGTATTTAACGTTAATGGTGTCCCATAGTATTCAGTGCTAATGATTTTGTTTGCAAATATACTATGGCCCAGGTTGACAGTGGTGTTCATGGTGTTGTAAGTAAATGCTCTGTAATTAAAAGCCTATGTGAATAAATTCACAGGCTAAATCTACACAGGCCAAATGGTCAGTGTTGAGCTTTATTTGGCTGAGAAAACCAGTTCCTCTGGTTTAAATGTGATAAACCTGCTGAGTGGTTTGTGTTAACCTTTTGTCAATTCAAATGCTGCAAACTTGCCTGAAGGAAGGATTTTATCAGTCCTTGACTGAGTCAAGATCAAGTTCAGCTGTGATGTGATGACTGGAGTTAGTCTAAAATTGATAAACAACTATAGACTATAGAAAAACAATGGGCACTTGACACAAAATGGCTTTAAATTTAACCACTCAAGCAAAAGTGCATTTTATAACAGGCAACTGTTTTGTGCATATATTTATGCAGGGGAAGTTTGAGTTTATGCATTAGTGCCTCTTTAACTTCCTGTTCTGTATAACTCATCAAGAGTCAGCCGTATATTTTTAGGGACCATGGTTTGGCTTAATCACATTCATGATGTCGTGTTTAAGCCTACATAGGTGCCAGATGGGTGTGATTTACCTTTCAATACACTGCAGTGAGTGGCAGCACATTTTAACAATATCAGAAAGGTACCTCAAAGTCAATTTGGTACACTTTTTTGTAATTAGACTAATTGCTTGATCCTATCTGTACTGTCCAGATGTTGTAAACCCCCAAAAAACACTCATTAAAACAAATGGCAAGAGTTAGCAGCAGCTACTATTTTAATATGTCTGCCAAATTCATAAAGATCTTACAATGAAACTGTTTTCATTTTGGATGTTTTTATGATTCAGTACCAGCTTAGTACCAGTTTATGATTCTGAGGTCAGGTCTTGTTGAGCTGTAAAGTAATGGTGGCTTACACATACCACATCACTTGGATATTGCGTGGTCCAGTGTGAAATGAGACGATATACCAGTCAGTCTTCTATATTTAGATTAGATGACTGCTGTGAGTGGATTCTCATTCAGTGCTAGAGTTAAGCTAAGGCCACGCTGTGCAGCTATAAGGGACAGAAATTAGCGCTTTGTTTCGGTTTCAGTCTGCAGTGTATCACTGACTTCAATTCACACAGTCTGCAACTTGTTTCTTAGATTGATATCCCCGCATTTGTGTGTATTGTCATACTTTTGTCCTAAACTTACAGACAACACTGTAGAAAAATACCATCCAGCAAGTTTCTAATATGGAAAACAACTTTAAATCATTTGGCTGTGGGGTTTATATGGTTATGTTTTATGAATATAATGAGAGCCATATTTCTGGTTTTATGATTTCATATGGTAATGTGCTTTGATTCAGTGCTTTATAACCATCTTAAAAACATGATTTTTACTGTGCAGTCACATTTGCATGGGTGCTTGTGGTATGAGAGTTGTATTGCAGTGGCTTTGTATACTTTGTTTTGAGGACTCTAGCCTACAACAGCTCATTCCTGATGTGGACTGTACATTTATCATTCTTGTTTTGCCAATCAAGCTTTTAATAAGGGATGATTTGATTACTTCAAATGCAAATACACTGCGTGCATTTGCTCCCATCAGGTCACACAGAGTAATAGCACTGATTATACTGTATGTCATCTCAAGCACTAAGCAATATTTAAACATACTAAATGGAGAGAAGAGCTTTCTAAAGGCTGGAAAGGCATGATAAGAAACCTCATATGCATGGTATCAATACTTAAAAGAAAAATATGCAATAATTTCACATGGATGTCAGTTTAGTTACTCTGTTGCTGATTGATAATAAACAATAGTGATTCAACTTATACCCTATTTATAAAAGATTTTACATTTGCTCTTATAAACAGAAAGTTTCATAAAAATCTTCTGCTTTCTGTGAATAAATCACTAACAGAGGAATAGAAGAAGACTTGGGTAGTTGGCATGAGTAGTGATGACCACCATGACTGGACAGTCAAAGAAACTCAAACTTCAACAGAAAATTCAAGAAAAAAGACGTCAGGGTAGTGGACACACTGTTTGATAGAAGCACAGTGCAGAAACACCACAGCGATGACCGCCTAGCACTAAACATAGGTACTCAGTAACCTTTTTTTTTTTTTTTTTAAAGGAGTTTACAGATTACCACTTTAGGTGTTTCAATACCATCTGAAGTGTGAAGAAGTGTGTTGGGTACCAGTAAATGAGTGCATCAAGTTTCATCCTCACGCTCACTCTGACCATTGAAGCTGCTGACCCTTTAACCTCTCTCCCCTCTGCCAGGCCTGGCCAGCACCCCACAGGGACTGAAATACAAGGTGATCGAGCTGCCATATCACGGCAACACTGTCAGCATGCTGATAGCTCTGCCCTCTGAGGAGGATACACCTCTTTCCCATGTCATCCCACACATCAGCACAGCCACGGTGCAGAGCTGGACCAAACTGATGCATCCCAGGAAAGTCCGCCTGCTCATCCCCAAGTAAGACACACACACACACACACACACACACACACATTCACATACCTGAGGTGGGCATAAAGAATATTGACCTCCCTTGATTTTTAACACATTTTCTTGTGCTACAAACGTAGTTCAGTTCAGTTGGGATTTCTCATTCAAAATCAACACAAAGTGTTCTTTTTCTTTCAAAGTGAACTGGAAGTTTAAGAAATAGACATGATGCAATGTCAAATGCAACCTTCTAGTCTGCCAAAGTGTCCCTGTCCCCAGAGTATACACTACATGGTGTAAACAGGAAATGGTGATTGGGTGCAGACGTGTTTATTACCACATGATATGATAATGACACATCTTTTCATGGCAGCAAGTGTGATTAATTGCATGATGCAACACTGTCTTACATTTGTCCAAGTTTTGATTTCGAGTTGAGTTAAGTCAAACTAATTCTTTTGGCTATTTTCTGAGTAAAGATTATAATTTTAAATAAATTTATGTTGAGAAGACATAAGTAGCACAGCATTGTCTGATTTCATTAGTCTTTAATCCACTGTCATGATTTCATTAATGCACCACGTTGCTTCCTCACAGTAATTTACTTACATGCTTATTAATATTAATATTAGCAGCAGTAGAAGTATTAAGTCACACAAAAATGCTGACAAATTTCTTCTTGTGTGTGTGTGTGTGTGTGTGTGTGTGTGTAGGTTTACAGCCGAGGCAGAGGTAGATTTGGAGGCCCCTCTCTCAGCTCTCGGCATTACAGACATGTTCCATCAGGGCAGAGCTGACTTCAGACACCTGAGTGAGTGAAAGCACAGTCAAAACACAGACCTGACAGAGGACCTCCAAGTATTTACGCCAGCTGCATCAGGATACGACTACGACTTGAAAATATGAAAGGATTGTTGGCTGTTTACTGCTACGAGAGCCAGTAATAACTCTGTCTAGCTGCTTGGTGCGAAAAACTGAATCACAGCTGTTCCTTTTCCCTCTGCTCTCAAAGTGATGGAATGAAAGGATCTCTGAACGAGATGCTCTAGCGCCACCATGTGGTGTAATGTGCCAATGAGTTTTGTAATCATGAACCAATACTTAAAGCTATAGGAGTTGTTTTTTAAGCCTGATGCCAGCGGTATTGGATTTAGCCTATTTTTAATTTTGTTTTAACATTTAGCATCCTTACATTTCATGCCAAAAAATTAAAAGTAGTCAATGTTTCCCTCAGAATCGTATCTTTGGCTGCTTAAACAGCATTTAGATGAGCCACTAAAACTCTATTGATATCCTGAGTAATTATAATACTATTCATGTATTTGTGTGGGTAACACAAACTATTGCATTCATTGCCCTATTACTTGGATTAATTCTTTATAATCAAATATATAATTTCAGCAAACCAGTATACAGTATTTGTTTAGCCCTAGAATTAACTGTTATACTGTATTTTTGCAGGTGCTGAGCCTGTGTATGTATCCACGGCACTCCAGAAAGCTAAAATTGAGGTGAACGAGGACGGGACAAAAGCGGCAGCTGCAACTAGTGAGTGTTTGTTCAGCCGTCCTTGTCTTGGACTGTGTGTAGTAGCCCAAAATAAAAGTTGAGGATTTTCTAGGCTTATAGCAATATTTTATGTAGCCTTTATTTATGGGATTGTACCATTTTCAGATATTATTTAACGGTGTGTTTGCCTTTGTGTCTAGCTGCCATTTTGCAGGCTAGGTCCTCTCCACCCTGGGTCATTGTGGACAGACCTTTCCTCTTCCTCGTCCGACATAACCCAACAGGTATGTCCACACAATTTATATTTCTTGGTATTAGCCACCCTTTTTAGAGCATAGTATGTAACTCCCACTTCAGCTCACTGATCAAGCCTGAATGTTTAAGGGATGAGAGGCTTTTTTTTTTTCTCAGACAGTAAATACAGGGTACAGCAACAACCCAAATGGAGAGTGAATAGAGTTAGAAGATCAACCATATGCACTGACCCACCTGGAAGATTGTAGGATAGGCTAAAGTGAAAATATGGCGTAGGTTAAGTTTTAATCCTCAACTAGTGTTGGGCTTAATTGTCTTCAGTGCTTGAAATCCAATTTTGAGAAGCCCCATGTCATTATTTTGACATCATTTCTATTCTTATTGACATGGCTCTGATTTATTTACACCATACCTTGGTATTCAAGTGTTTGCCTAAATCAGTTTGTTTGACTGAATATTTCTCTCTTTGTCCTCAGGTACTATTCTCTTTATGGGACAGATCAACCAGCCTTGAGCCAAGCAATCCACAGGGACAACCATCACTGGCTGGGCCCCTGCAAGCGACATAGGCCTGTGCAGGAAACGCTTATACACACACTCTCTCACACACATGCACAGTCACACCCACACACTTTGTTTGCTGTAGACTTATGTACAATGTGGATATATGATAATATGATTTGTTTTAAGTATTGCTTTTTATGTTACCCCCTTTTTTGTCTGTAATGCATAACACGCTTTATGAAATGTTTTGCAGTAACTAAATTTCCAACTGTTTTAATTTTTTTGTATACTTTTTGGATTTGTTACCTTTTTAAAGAGACCGTGAATGTCAAATGTGTGTATTGACTGAACTCTGAAGTAGGATATTAGTTTATTTATCATTTCACTGTTTCAGTGTGGAAGCACTCCATATCAAGTCGTTTGAGCTGCACTCCATCTGTCTATCTAAGTTATGTCAGTGTACGTTCCCATGTTGAACGTCATGCATTTAGCTACTTTGAAGTGAATGTTGTCCCTCACTGGGAAATGTTATGTGTTATCAAACCTGTTTAATTTCAATAAAGTAAATACACATATTTATAACATCATTGAATTCATCTTAATTATTCTGGGTAATACCACTTACATGGAGATGTTTGGGGAGGTTTTATAGGTTTTAGAGTAGTAAAAAAAAGTAGTGTGTGTGTGTGTGTATATATATATATATATATATATATATATATATATATATATATATATAATCACACACAGTACAGGCCAAAAGTTTGGACACACCTTCTCATTCAATGCGTTTTCTTTATTTTCATGACTATTTACATTGTAGATTCGCACTGAAGGCATCAAAACTATGAATGAACACATGTGGAGTTATGTACTTAACAAAAAAAGGTGAAATAACTGAAAACATGTTTTATATTCTAGTTTCTTCAAAATAGCCACCCTTTGCTCTGATTACTGCTTTGCACACTCTTGGCATTCTCTCCATGAGCTTCAAGAGGTAGTCACCTGAAATGGTTTT
>OMLB01054403.1:0-13263 GCA_900302555.1 Myripristis jacobus
TCGCAACGTAAAGTTTTGTAACCCCAAATTAGACTGTAGTGAGAAAACGTGGCACCCCAAACTTTTGTTTTCCTGAACACCGGCAAGAACACTGCACCGAAATATCCTTCACTGTCATTTATTGTTTGCACAAATCAGTGTTGTTAGACTCCTCTAGCTCACACAGGGGAATACTTTTACATTTAACCCCGTCAAGTGACGAGTCTTTGGCCTTTTTCTTTGGTTCCTAAAATGCATTGATCTCTAAACTGACAAGCGATGTTTTGACTTGCCTTTTTCTTTGTATTTTTCTTTATGACGATTGATTGATTACCTTTATGAATCCATATGGGGAGCGGGGGGACAAAAATGCATAAAAATACACACAAACAAACTCCTTCCTGCATTAGTGAGCTCTAAATGAGTCGTTCTCTGCGTGAACTTCTGCAGGCGTTCAAAGTACTGCTTCCAGAGAGCGAGACCGTCTGCTCGCTGCTCTTCGTCCGATGTGTGTTTTTACTGAATTCCCATCCTACGCTGAACATGCATCAACTTGAAACTGCAAGAATCTGCAAGTTTCAGTGACTGAGCCTCCGTTTCAGTTCATTTCAGTTTTGCACGCAGTTTTTTTTTTAGACCATTTGTGGTTTCCTCAGGTCGTCTCCCTTCTCCCTCACCTGCAGTGAGAAACATAATGTGTGTGTTTCTCACCGCAGTGTTATTCTGTGATTTTGTCTTTGTGCATGTGCATGTTTTTAGTATTAACAGCTGTTTATGCACATGTAATTGGGCTATACCGACATAACCAAAGAGATCCTGGGCTGTATGCTCCTTTTCTTATTTTCTGGAGTTATGTCTCTGCTAAATGTGTGATTTATCGTGTCGTGCTGTAATCATTTTATCCTCTATTCTTTTTTTAATCTCGTATTTTTAATGTAATTTCTTATTTTTCTTTTATCTCTTTATTTTTGGGGATACTGTTGCAAATTAGTATCTACTACCAACACTATAACATTTGCATTGGGTAGCTTTTTTCGTTTTGTCTATGTACATTTTATCGGTCCCTATCAAATAAACCACGAATAAATAAAGTAAAAGCTAAATCCTAGTCGTGAGATGCTGCAAACACATCCAGGCCTCAGCAGGCTGTTGTCATTTCTTGCGTTTTAGCACAACGTTTTTTATACTTTTGACTGTTTCTAACTTTTCAGTCTCCGTGCTCATTTTGGTTAACAGAATTTCTCTATTCAGGATCGTAATCATAAACGTGAATTCAGTCGCTCACCAGTGTTTTGTTGTGCTGAGACGATTAATCAATTAACTGAGTGACTGAAAACTGACCATTGAGATGATGGATTAATCTTTTTAGTCAAATATCAAGTAAAATTCCCAAATATGTGCTGATTCCAGCTTCACTAAGGTCACTAAGATGCTCAGACAGTCTTCCTTTTCTCTGTTCATATCATATTAAGTGGCATCACTTTGAATTCAATTTCAATTTTATTTATTTATATAGCCCAGAATCACAAATTACAAATTTGTCGCAAAGGGCTTTACAGGAAATACAACATCCTCTGTCCTTTGACCCTCACATGGGATGAGGAACAACTCCCTAAAAAAGCCCTTTAACAGAGAGAAAAATAGGAAGAAACCTCAGGGGAGCAACAGAGGAGGGATCCCTCCCCAGGACGGACAGACGTGCGATGGATGTTGTGAGCACAGAAATCAAAAACACAGATAACATAGGGCACACACAGAAGCAGTGTAACAAAAACTATAATATAAGAGAAGTAGTGTAAACGGTTGGCGTATGAAGTATGAGACGAGGATGCCAAGCGGTGCCAGATGTACTGGAGCCGCCTGGGACCTGAGCCACACAACCACCAACACCATGGAGACCTGATCAATAAAAGACTAAACAAGCACTCGGAAAACTCAAATCAACCATTCACCCTTTTGGCTGTGATCACGTCCCATCAGCAGTTTTTATTGTTTTTGAGACTTTATAGGCTAAATGATTTGTTGGTTAATCGAGTAATTGGCAGATTAATTGACAGTGAGAATTATCATTCGTTGCAGCCCGGACATGCATGTTTCATATTTCCCTGAATACGTGTGTCAGTGTGTTTTCCTCGCGCAGACGTCTCACTAACGCAAACCGATAGATTGGCTGATTCATCTCTGATATGATTTGTTCCCCCTCCTGCAGTAAGAAGCACCTGGGCGCCGTGCTGTACTTCAGAGGCCTGCAGAGGGGCCGCGAGCGCCAGCTGATCCTGCGGCAACTCACCCAGCTGAAGATGGAGCTGGGCACCAGAACCGACCAGAGCAGAGTTTTATTTGGCAACATGGACGTCGCCGTCAATACCGGCTGCCTGGCCAATCTGCCCTTCTCCTCCCTCAGCTTCCTGTGTCCCGACAACTGACCCAACCCGGGGCGGGGGGGAGGTCGGACGTCCTGAGGGTTTGAGAGGTGGAGCTCTGACAAAAAAGGTTATCAGATACAGTTTTTGCTCACTTGATTTGAGACATTTATCCAAATTAAAGGGAAATGTCACCCGTCTCACAAATTCCAACATGTCCTTCCTGTGGCTCAGGTCAGCGCAGTGCAGCGTTTGGAGAGAAAAACACTTTGAATTTGTGAATTTGCGTCGCCGGGGTTTAAAATCTGGCAAACTGGTTTTGTTGACTTGTAAGATTTTTCTGAATTCAGACACCCAAGCGAGGTTTTAACTCTGGTATGTGTGGTTGCAGTGCTAGAATATAAACTTCATTTTAAATGTCCCATCTTAGGGCTTTATAAATGTCACTAAGCCCCATTTATTGTGTATGGATCAGCATCAGATCACAAATTCAAGAGCTCTTCAGGAGTTCACAAACCTTCGCTGCTCCGTCCTGGGACACAGAAATCACTGGATCCTTAAAAAGGGTGGCGTTCTCCTTTAAGGTCAATGATCTCAAAACACAGCCATCGAAGCGCTTGATAAGTCTGCAACGCCAGCTCCACCTTCTCATTTTTTTTTTCCTGCAAAAACGTAAACCTGCTGTATAATATGTAATTTTTCCAAACACGCCACACAAAACTTTTGCACAATTATTGATGCAGTGCTTTGTTACTGTTTTCTCACAAATCACAAAGTATTTGTATACGTACATTCACTATCATCTGGCCTGAAAGCCTTCCACATGTGAAAGTGTGAAATATTATATTTCATAAAAACTTCTACAACTGAGAGGAGATGTTTGCAAAAAACATTTCAGCAACAAAACTTGGATAAAATCCCATAAACCCTGAATTCTGGAAAAACGGTCACTTTCAGCAGCTGAATATATTCTCCTCATCTGATCAATAGTGTAGAAGTTTTGAGATCAATATTTGGTCCCCGTATAAAATGTGATCTGAAGAAAGCAGCACTTCCCCTTTCAATGGGGAACTGGGCTGTTTTGTGTCTCGATGGCTGTGTTGAACTTGAGTTTGGTGAAATTCATCAAATCAGTGGATAAAAACTGGACGAAAGCAAAAAAACATCTGTGGGGACACTGAATGCATCACAAGTGCCTTTCCATGAGGAGACGAGCAGCAAAAGACTGTTGTGGATATCGCTCATGTGTGAACTCTAAACGCTCAATTATACGGATACATCAGGCTGATATTGTCCTTTTATTAGATATGATCAGATGCATCATCCGGTCAGTGTTTGTCTGTGGCCACAGCCAAAGAAAAAATTGGAATTTTATTTTCTTTGCACATTTATTTATTCATTTAAAGGGGGCCTGATATGCTTTTCCTCATTTTCTGCTATATAAATATGAATATAATGTGACAGTGTCGGATGGTATTATTATACGTGGCCCACGTTGCAAATAATCAGCTAAACTTGTGTAAAAATAATCCCTGTGTGCAAAATAGAGAAAAAAGAGAGAGAGCGAGAGAGCAGAGCAGCGGTGGTCGAGCGAGCTAGACAGAGAATGAGGAGAGGGGGCGAGAACAAAGCAGTGAATCGGAGAAATAAAACTTTTTTTTCCTGATTGTTTCACAGTGTTTACGTTCTGGAGCGCAGATAAACGTATCTGGATTCAGCATGACTGCAGCCTTACGAGGTTTACAGTTTGATTTTGGATTTTTTTTTTTTTTCCTAGTAGGGCGAGGGGATTTTAATTAACTTAGCTTCTTACATAATAGCGACATACAGGTATTAGATTGCCCGTGGTTTGAACGAGTCCGGTGAGCACCAGAATAAGTCCTGTGGACGCTATTTTGGAGGGACACTGTTGCAGCAAGTCGTTCGTGATTGGTTTAAAGAAATGCAAACAAGCCAGGGCGTTTTTCCCTTGTAGCAAACTGCAAGAAAAAAAACTGAGGATGAGCTGACGGGCTTGATAAAAAGCCAGTATAAAATAAAGAAGGATGTTTTAAAACTGTGCATCATGCAAAGCTACACTAGTGGAGCCCCAGGATAAAAGCATAGCACTGGGAATGAGCATAATAGGCCCCTTTTGTTGTGATATGTTGTGTTAATTCTTCATTTAGGGGCTAAACGAGGTACGATAGAGGCTTTTTCCCATGTGGGACCAGATCAGCAGTAAATACAGTACGAGCCGCTGGTGACTTCAGTGTAAAAGTATGCACGCCGGCCTTTGAAAACCCATATCAGTTGAATCCATTCAGCCGTGCCTGAACGACGGCATTGTGGGGCATCTGGTGTGGAGCCGGCTGGAATCAAAACAGATGAGGCACGGCGTCAACACCACCAGGGCGCGACGGGTATGATGTCGCTGAATCACTGCTGGACCACAGAGGCGCTGTTTTCTTTGTTAGGGTTAGGGTTAATGTTAGGGTAAATGTTGAAGAATAACACCTGAATGGGTTACAGGTGTGGGTCAGATATCGGGTTTCCTATGTTGTATACAGTATCTCACCGGGGACGTTTCTAAATTAAACTACCATCACCAAATCAATCAGTTGTTTTCTGTGTTTTTTTTTCTGGATAAATTAAAAACACACTCTCAGAAGCCTGAAAATGTTCTGTAAAAATTTGGGGGAGATTTGATGCAACAAGGCTGCGTTATGAGCCTCCACAAATCAAATCTGTGACGGGCACTGGAGCTAAATGTTTTCCTACAAACCCGACTCGCTCACACAGAACAATGCTTTCAAAGAGAATTATTAGGCCCCTATATCGGCCAATTATTTATCAAGCACTTGTGTCTTATTTCTGTATTTCCTGCAAAACATCCCGTGCTGTTCCTTCCTCACACACTTGATCCAGCTCAGCTGAGACTGCAGGCTCATCCTAAAGCATTTTGATAAGATAAGATGATTTACTACTCTGCTAATGTGTTAAGATCTATTTTTTCCTGGTGTTTTTTTGCAAGACCACAACTGTTTCAGAGCCTGAAAAGGTCTCATGTCACAGCCCAACTTCTCCTTTCTATACACACAAGTAAGAATCCCTTCAGTCGGACCACAGCAACTGACGAAACAGAGCATAACAACATGGTTTGATCATAGTTCCTCTAATAGCCACAATGCCCTGATTAAAACCCTCTTGGTTTGTTGGGGATGTTTCGACCAAACCGAGGCTGGTTTGTCTTGTGATGAGAGTTGAATCTGCCAGTCAACCTGCTGTAAACAGAGTCAAGTCAAAATCAGCGAGGGATGAGCTTCCTATTTTTGCTTTCAGCTCCAAGTTTATCCAGAGCGCTTATCACAGTATGTGATATTGTTTACAGTCTCCAAAGGGCTTTGGAGTCCCACAGTTTACAGGCAACAAATGACCTGAATCCTCTTTGCAGGCAAGAAAAAGTCCCCTAAAAACCCAGGAGCAGAAAAGGGAAAAATGTTAGAGATCTGAGAGAGAGAGATAGAAGCTCCTCCAGGCTGGCTGGGATAACCATGAGGTCACATGAAGTGTCACATCGCTGGCAGGGAGACCAGGCACTTCAGAAAGCAATTTCTCATTTACAGGTCACATGGCTGCAGACAACCATTTCATGTCCATTTATATTATAGAAACCTCCTAACCTGCAGATCCTGTTTTTACTGTTTGATAGCCATGGTGACCTGAAAATAGCCATCACAGCGAGCAGTCAAAGTTCATATCCTAACTTATGATAGGAAAAGTGAATTACACAAGCATCCTAACTTCCCAAAATCTATTTAAATAAACTCTGCTAATGTCAGGATAACTGTTGTACTAGCAAACGTGTTTAATCCATACGGCGGCTCTTTTTTGTTCCTAAAACCCACTTAAACTGTTTCCAGTAGGAATTCCAGTGTTCACCAGCGTTTTCTTTATTTGGAATTTGTTTTTGGCTAAGAACAATATTTACGCTCACTCAAAAGCACTCTCATGCACCACTGAGCGCTGACATGTTTGTGCAAAATAATTGATTATTGTCATTTCCTGTCTCACTTGTTTTGGAATCACTTTCTTGCACAACAAAAGAAATTAGATGACAAGTCATTTGGTGTTCACTCCCTGCAGCGGTACACCCATTTCACAGCGATAGAAGTGGGTTTTATTCTGTTGGCATCTGAAGCTCCACCCGCTTTTGAATTTCGTTGGGGCATTCTTGACTTCTCTCAACGTGATCGTGTTCTTCCTCTCTCTGTGTGTGTGTGTGTGATTTCTGCATGGGCCCTGCAGTTTCATGCCATTTTATTGGGACAGACAGAGCGTTTACCCATGCTCATTATAATCCACTGGCACATGCTTTCAGTTTACGAGGACAGTGGCATAGACTTTCCTTAGGACCTTTCTTAAGACGGAATTCAAGAAAAAACTGATGAAGATTTTGGTGCATGAGGCCCTTTGACTTAGGACCTGCTCCCTGTGCTCCCTGTGCATCAGGCCCTACCTCAAATTACCATGTGACCAGCAAACAAGCCTGCACTTTCAGGGATCATTTCTGTCGCTCCTAAAATGAGAAATTGCTTTGTAAAGTGCATAGTCTCCCAGCCAGCGATGTGACACAAAGTGGCCTCGTGGTTATCCTGTAGAACCGCCTGTGGTTTTGAAAACTGCAACTTAAAGGTCACTGACAAAAACCTGAACTCCCCTTCTATGACGCCGAATAGCCCCAAACCTGCCGCTGCAGATGATAAACGGTTTAATTCCTGTAAATGTGCACTGGCCTTCAGACAGCATGCGCCGGGGCTCCCGTGTTACACCAGGTCTAGCTGTGGTTGTGGCGTTTCATGGGCTTTTCCAACTTTGGTCAAACATATCCTTTATGCTTTCGTTCATTTTCAGTTTCATTCTGCGTTTGAGTATTTTTAAAATGTAGCTGGAAAATGTATCTTTTCTTTTCCATTTCCCTTTGGTCAAATATGTTGAAAGCTGAAGCTGGTAGGGGCCCAAGGTGGCATCAGAAAAGCCACTATGCAGTAGTGAGGAAAAGATAGAGTATTTTTTGTCCTCCAAACAAAGTCTTTTTCCCAGCTCTCACATAAAAACACAGACACAGCACCTCTCGATACATTCTGCAACACAGTACAATGACACAGTAGATTATAACATTACAGAAACACAAAATCAAGCCTCTGACAGCCCTGTTGGCTCAGGCAGGTCAGTTAAACAGGCACAAAACTGTTTTTCCAGCATGCAGTGAGACACATCAGAGCCTGATACCTTCACCTTGATGGAAGAAGAAGAACAAGGGCGCCCTGGTGTGCAAACAATATTCAGGGTTCCCACACATTTTCCATTTCCAAACCTACATTCCTAGACTTTCCAGACAGTTTCACATCTCAGATTACTGAAAGCTACATGCTAATCCTGTGTGGAAATACTCAAACTGCTACATGTGCTGGAAGCATCGTCACAAATGATGAGATAGCCTACAAAAATGATGAGCCACCCGGTTGTTGACTTTGCTTTCACAAGATGAACATGGTTTTTTCCATTGTTATGACTAGTGGTGGATGTTTTATCTATGTTAGCAATGTCAAATGATTTTACACACAGTTTGCACCATGCTCTTATCTCTGTTTTAGGGTCTTTCACCAACCATTTTTTACATTTCAGACAGGGAAGCCCTTTCCCGGAAAACTTGCATTTCCCATCTTGTGGCCTTGGACGGGATGGTACAGCATCTCTGGGGTTTAGGAGGTGACAAAGAAATCTAGACTAACTGCCAATGATCTGCTGCATCTCTTGCACTGGCTAATATCTACTCTGATGCATCCAGAAGAAGAAAAAATATATATACTGAACAAGAGAAGAGTTCATGGAGGGATACAATTGATGAAACCACAACTTTCATGAAGACAAATGACAACAAAACACATAACTGCCCATTTCAAGTCTCTGTAAAACCATTTGGATGTTCCGCGATTCTATGAGAACAATGCTTTCTGGACAGATGAGTCAAAAGTTGAACTTCAGTTGTACTTTTGATATTGAGCTGCCCAGTACAACATTACGAAACATCCACTGATGTTCGCCTACTTTTCATTTTTAACCCCAGAAAAAGGGGAATTCGTGATCTAGCGTTGATTGGCAGTTCAACATACTGTAGGCACTTAAATTTGGAGGTAACACCTAAGATTATTGTCTGATATCACAAGCAACACCTGTATATCAGTTAACATCTAAAAAAAAAAACCCAACACATTTGGTATTGCTGGCCCCTTAAAGCCCTGTGACACTTTGTGGGCAGCATGCTGTTCGTGTCAGATGCCCCAAAAATATCAACTTTCCTCTTTACACCTGAAAGTGTAAAGAGGAATGGTTTAAATATGTGGTAACCTTGATGCAGCTCTGGCCAGCAAAAATAGGAAATGATAAGCTGAGTTTTGTGGTGTTAAGGAGGTGACATCGGTTCACAAATCTAAAGTTTCACATACTTTTTCCATCAAAGACTGTGACTTCTTAACTTCTTAACCAGCGTCATCAACAAAGATATGAATACGTGTTCTTGTTTATGCATCTTTTTTATTATTCATATTGGGGTTATTTATTATTATTATGAAGAAAAGCAGACCACAGTTTTGGAGCAAGTATTGCAGGAATGTAGGTAATTTACCAAGGGTTCACAAACTTTTAAGGGTTTGTCCCCTGGTCCTGTGGTTAAATCTCCGTCTCCATAACTCAGGAGGGTCCAGTTATGGGTCACTGGGCCCAAGTGTTTAAGTTTTCATTCCATAAAAAGCTAACCCCACTTTGTACAAATTAGTTGCCCTTCACTGCTCTCACTATAATCAAAGTCAGGGTGTATCTGTGGCAAAACCTGTTCTTCCCCGGCGCATGATTGGACATGTTTTGGAGTGTCTTGAAACTCCAATGGGTGGGAAGCTCCAAACCAGAATGGGCCAGAAAGTAATCTTCACATGCCAGACATCTCAGCAATCTGATCAGCAGCCCCATGTTGTTTTGCATTTCTCTGACAATTCTGTCGGACAGAAACACTGTTAGAAACTTTTTTCCACTTTCTTTTCACTTTCGTTTTCTTTGATGGTAAAAAGTGGCAGACGCAAGAAGGTATCAGCACACAAACAAGATTAAATATACACCTTAACCTCGTTAAGCAGATATTTCAAGGCTGTGTTGTTAAGACAAAAACGAGTCGGTGCGAACCAAGGGGTTTTTCCTTGCAATAAGTTTCAAAGAATTATTTTGTGAATAGCAATGAGCTGCAGTAGTTTCCCTGCTTGTCTAATTGCCTAAACTGTTCCTTCTCTAAATAGACCCTCCAGTCAAGTCCTAGTATCACCTTAATTAGTTTATTTTTTGAGCGTCTGTAACTGGTGCCTCAGCCTCTTCATCCCTACTAGAAACTGTATAGTCAAAATATCACATAATCAAGTTTCTGGCGAACATATCAATGCATTTCCTATCCAGCAGCTTAACCCTCTCGCATGAAACTGAGCTCCTGTTGTTATTTTACCACTGTACGCACCTTCAAGGCCCAGGTTATCATCAGCTGAGCAGCCTAGTTGATAGGTGATCCACTAGATTTTACATTAAGTAAAATATCCAACTGGGAAGCCTTGTTGAAATGTGGCTCTGTGACCAGATAAAACAGGCTATGCATCCCTCTGTACAGGTGTATTGATCAGCCATACTCTCAGCTCTCAACTAAACTTAAGCTTTTGGCATCAAATCACCTGAGGGCTTCACGTCATGCCAGGTGGCTGGGTTGGTCACAAAATAAGACCTTAGAGCAGATCGCTTTCATATTCTGAAACTATAGGAATACTAGAAGAGGTCCTAAAATGCTGCCCTGTGGTACACCGCAGGTTACAGGGAGTTTGTCAGATAAATGTCAGAAAAACTCATCTTTCTATTGTGGCAAAAGCTGTTTGAAGGCTGTGGCAATTTTTATATGAGTTATGGATGGAGTTCAGTTTTATCATTCAGAAAACTTGTATTATTTTTTCAAAAAAATTATTTCTGGCAACATTGTGGTCCTTTAATTCTAATTGTCTTATCAACCGGAACTAGAGTGAAAGAAGAGGACTTCTCCGGAATCCCTGTGGCAGTTTTGTATCTTTTAAGGTGCTTTTCACCAAATGAATCGGAACAAGGCGGTTATTTAGACACAAGGTTACAAACCACCAAACTGTGTAAGATATTGAAATGATTTGAGACTTTGGCTTTGTCTGCCTCTAACTTAACATCAGTCTCTAAGATAGATAGATAGATAGATAGATTTACTTTATTGATCCCAAACTGGGAAATTCCCAAAAGTCTAAGCCAGTGCTTGGTATAGTTTTGCTCTATCATCTGATATTCTTTCAGTGCTTTGTTCCCTGGCCAGAGAGTACTATCATAGTGAAAACAAATTTATGGCTTTAACAAACCAACTACTTCCCAGTTTCCTAAGGAAGTGAAAATCGGCTTTCCCATTTCTCTCTACTATTTGACTGTGAAATACTGGGTTTATGCAGATTATTGATTCCTTTTTTTTTGCCCTCCCTACCTACCCTATCCTGCCCTTATACAGATTCTCTGTTCTGTTTTTTGCCAGTATTAGTGTATGTTTTGCTGTTGGCAGCTGTATAGTGGCACCCACAGATGTACAGGATAATCAATTGCTGGTTTGAAACCCAGCCCTGAGAGGAGGTTGAATTTGAGGCCAGACGCCGGTTTACATCACTGTCAAAGTCCCCTTGAGCAAGACACTGAACCTTAAATTGTGTCAGCAGCCTGACCACCATATTTTGGTGAACATGTTGACCAAGTGCAAAGAGATGCCTGCTTAGCCTTCCCTTTTCTTATAATTACCCTGTGTGTTTCTTCTTTTACTCTGAGTTTCTCTCTCACACTTTATTGCTGGTTACAGGTTATACTATAATCTATATTCATTCATTTTAGTATGTTTGTTCATTTATTACCTTTCCTTAAAAGTATCTAAGCTGTATGTTATTTTGGCTTTATTTTATGAATTCAATTGTAATAGGCGTTATGTTTGTTTGCATGAAATGTTTGCATGAAATGTGATGTCTTTTATGATAATAATCTCAAAACTTAAGGTGTTTAAGATAAGATACTTTTTTTCTCTCTTACTGCATTGTATTTGAATGTTTTTGTCCCAAAATGTTACAGTATATAGCCATTACCTGTAATTCATCAGACAATATTTGAAAAACATGAAGAATTTTGTACCCAGAAATTTCTATTTCATGAGCAAATATCTTTGACAGCTAAATTCTGTATGAACTCAATGATTTGCTTTACCTTCGTGCCAATGGGAGCTGTGTGTGGGTGTCTTTTTTATTTGAAATCACTACATACTTGACAGCATCAGTGTAACCTTCAACAGGAAATACATTCAGGCAAATGAAGTTGAGCAGACGTCTTCTTAACCAACATCCTGTTGTTCACTATTTAAATAAGCTGCTACAAAGCCTGACGCAAATTCTGTAACTTGTGAACTTCAGGTGGGACATTTCAAGAGCGATGTGTTTGACTTTCAGGCAATGTCTCCCCTACAGATCCCATAGAGCTGAAGGTAAAACCAATTTCATGATTAACTAAATGTTGTCTAGTTGTCTTGTTGTGTAGCACATTTTGTACAAGAGAGTGCAATGTGATAGAAAAGAGAAACTAAAAGAAAAGAAGCAATAATTACATTAACAGGTAGACATAAAAGTAAATTAGAATCAGGAACTAAAAACTGTAGAAAATAAGCCAACAGAGCAAAATACAGCAGGAAAAATAAGAAATAAAAATAAGGAAACAGCAGGTGAACAAAGTATAGTCAGGTTGTCTGGATGTCGCATCAGTTGCTTTCCATCAAACCTTCAGCGCACATACAGAAACTGTGAAAACACTTTCAAAGCAGCAGATGGAAAAAGAGCAAACTGGACTAAAAAGCATTCCTTATTATTCATACAGATTCAGTGTTCAGTACTCAGATATGTATTTGATAATGCAATTTTAGATTTGATTATATTCAGTAAATGTATCTGATAAATATTATTTAAAGGGGTATTGCGCAAAATTGCAGGGGGCGATTGAAGTGAAAACCGAAATCTCAGCTGGCAAAAAAACAAAAAACAAAAACAACAAACAAACAAACAAAAAAAGATCAGAAAAAGCACCACTGAATGGACGTTATCAGCGCCAGGGTTTGTGGTGATGGTTAAGGTTAGGAAAGGGTTTGTGGTGATGGTTAAGGTTAGGAACAGGTGATGGCTAAAGTTAGGAAAGTTAACACATGTTAACTAACTAAAAACAAACACAGTTCTTGCTGGAGTTGGGACTTAATCCCCGGTCTCTGGAGTAAAGGTCTGTGTGATTTACCCATCCAACCCTCCAACCACCTCCCTCCATGACCGACTGCATTCGTCTTTATACATCACGGTATGTCTGGCTCCATGGTCCCATCTGATTGGTTAAGACAAATTGATGATGGGAATTGATAGTTTTCATGTGACGTCACGGTCTGTATGGAACGCCCCCTTGGAGGGCAAAACAGTACACCTGCCCGGAGGCTTACAACAGGTCAGAGAAACACACACTCCTTGAAAATGCCGGACAGTTGTTGTGCGGTCGGGTGCACAAACCGCCGTGGAGAAAAGCTGGGGTTGTGTTTTTATCATATTCCATCATTTAAAGACAACCCTGAGAGGAGAAATCTGTGGATCAGCGCCATCAAACACAACTCGGCCCCCTGGGAGAGCAAACCATGGCAGCCCTCCAAATACGCACGTAATGAAATAACGTAAATTAAAATTAATTTGATAGATAGTGTTAGCTAAATTAGTGCTCACCTTTGCTTTCAGAATGAAGAATGCCTTGTTCTTTACTTCCCAAACAGCAGCATTCTTTACCC
>OMLB01054404.1:0-12108 GCA_900302555.1 Myripristis jacobus
TTCTCTCTAAAAAGTAACTGGATTACTAATTCAATTACTAATTACTATTCACAGCTGATCATTCAACCTGTAGGACTTTCTAACTGTTTCTCACTGTTTCTCACTGTGTGTGTATGTGTATGTGTATGTGTGTGTGTGTGTGTGTGTGTGTGCATGCATGGTTTCATCTCATTGTCCTGAGGTTTTCTGGATGAATGTCATAAATGATAAATATTATAAGGATTTTTGTTAGGTACAGTCACAGCAGTGTCAGTCGCGCTTGGAAGCGAGTTCAATTTTTGAAGTTACATGATCCAGAGTGGTGAGGAGTTTCTGCTTTCATCGGTCTGTTAGTGTATAAACTGTTCATTACCTTCAGCAGACAGGAGGCAGACTGGTCGGGACTCAACTCCGCCAGACTCACCTCAGCTCATATATTATATTCTCCCTGCTGAGAACCCATATCTTTCAAAAACTAACAAAACGATTGGGAGGCGACAGTGGATTTTCCTGGTGTCTGGATGAATTTGAATGATCTCGCTGACAATCTGCTCACCTCTGTCACTGCTCTCTTCTCAGCAGTTTACTGATCCAACCTGCTGCACTGGACCAAATGAACGCAAGCAGGCAAGAGTGATCTTGATTGCTTGTTTGATGTCATTGTTTGACGCTTTAAATTTGCCATAACACCACTTCACTCCACTAATTTTTATTAGAAATGTAACTGTAATCTGATCACCAAAATTTTAAACATAATTAAAACTTTACCACGGTACCGTGTTGTAATCTAATTACAACACAGCTCTAACGCGTTACTCCAAACACTGGTCAGTGTGTTCTTATTTTGCAACAACGACATCAGTCATGGCCTTATCCTGGATGAGTTCATGTTTTGGTGTGAATGTTCTGTCTTACAGCTAAATATCACTAGGATGAATGAAAATTTGTACATTTTCCTACCTATCCCACCTGCTGCCATTAAGGACAAAGCAATAGAGGTTGTCCACTAATACAAGTATCTTGGGATACTCCTTAACAGTGGATTGTCCTTTAAAGCCAACGCAGATACTTTTTGGGTGCTGTCTGCAAAATAAATTGATACTTGACCTGACAACATGACACGATATAATACGATATGTTACTTTATATTACCAAATTGTACACTACCATAGGATGTGCTTTTACTGCACAGAGAGAACTACACAGAAAGAAAAAATAGTTAATATCATGATTTGTTTTTCTGCACCGTGATATGTACTACCACATTCTTGTATTGTGAAAAAACATAATTTTGATATGTCGTCCCTACTTGACGCTACACCTGTATCATTCTACTGCAGCAAACCCCAATGACATGTGGTCACAACAAACGCAGATCTATTACTACAGTGTGACTCCAGCCTCCCTGCATTTTGCCCACCTCTTGGTGCTGGAATGAGAGCGCTGGGTGGTGGCCAGCTGCTCCAGGGCGAGGACGGGGCTGTGGAACAGGAGACCACTGCGTCGAAGCAGTTTTTGCTTCATGGCTGCCAGGCTGCTCCACTGCTGAACAAAGCGCAGTACCTGTAGGGGACATGACACTTGTAATTCCCATTTCAAACAGTCATGATAGCATGTTTTCACCTATAAATCTCTGATTCATTCAAGGAAACACAGTTTTCCACATAGCTGAGTAAAACCCATCGAACCACACAGAGATGGATATCCACTGAAGAGTGGAATTGTTTGAAGGTTTGTGCTCCTTACGCGAATGTGTTGGAGCATTGTAAGTTTTCAACCTGTTCTTTGAAGAAGCCAATGGAATAAGAGCTTTTAAAACTTTTCCTCTATGAGAAGTGCCTTGGATTTTGTTTTTCCTCTTTGATGCAGTTAAGAGCACCTTCAGCTGATGAGAAAGCAAGACTGCGCTGTCAAAATCACTATGAAACCGAAAACAATACTGAGTTATTTACCTTCAAAGTTCTAAGAAACAAGGAGGTAAAAGACAAAAGACTAGCAAAAACAGAACAATTCACCAGAACTACTGAGAATGCCATCTGGAAACAATTTTACAGTTTAGTTAACCCTAAGCCTTCTAAACAGAATCATATAAAGGAAATAATGATTGATGACAGTATAACTGACAATGATACACAAATTGCATGTAGATTTAATGTTTTGGTTTTTTTTTAATTGACTCAGTAGAAGATCTTGCCAGATGTTTTAACTAGTCAATCAGGTAAATGACATTATTTCAGACATGGACAGGATACAGTCTACAAAACTGTTTCTCACTTGTGAAACTCTCATGTTAAGATGTTTTAAAGGTTTCAACTTAAACACCGTATTCTTAAAGACACACTTTTCTGGGCTTGCAAAACCTCTAACTCATCTAATTAATATGCCCATAACAGTTATCACAAAGTTCCCTGATGCCTGAAAAATGGCTTTTATCACCTCAGTTAGTAACAGTTAGTAGGCAGCAGTTAGTAGCAGTTAGTAACACCTGGAAGTATTCTATTGTCCAAATTATCCAAATGTCACATAGTTGTCACAGCACAAAAGGGCCAATAATCCTCAAGGAGCTGTGATGGATGCTCTTTGGCCTATATACGAATAATATTTTGGAGTGCTGTTTGGGCAAAGAATTGTAAATGTATGCGGATGACATAGTCCTGTTTGTATCAGCAAAAACATGCAGTGCAGCTGCAGCAAAACTGACAGCCTGCTTGAAGAATGTGTCACTTAGGCATGAAAACGCCTGTGTAACTCTAAATATATAGAAAACTGTCTCTATGTGTTTCTCAATTAGGATGCCCCAATCACAGAATCATTCAGAGTAAAGATACAAAAGATAAAATGGATTTTTGGAGAGTAATTTTACAACTACAGTTAAAATCTGTCAAACATATTAATAAGATAGGGAGAACTGTTAAGGCAAATATAAAGACCTTCAGACAAATGAAACATTGCCTATTCCATATAGCTCTCTCATTCATGCATGCCATTATTTTCTCCCTTCTATCAAACTGTATAACCTCCTGGTCCCAGACTTTATCTACAGCCATTAAACCACTGGTATCACTCTATACCCAATCCATCAAAGTCGTGGACAAGAAATCCTTACGATACCATCGCAACAATATTCTCAAGAAGCATAACCTCCTCTGCCTTGACAATTTCATTAAGGATACAAGGATACAAGGAAGTTTATTGGTCATTATACAACAGGTTGTATAATGAAATTAAAATGTGGTTCCCTCTTGATTGATTAATTGATTGTATAAAAAAAAATAGAATTATTAAACATGGAGGAGTGCAGATGGTGCATTAAGTAGTCTCACAGCCTGAGGGAAGAAGCTGCTCTGTAGTCTGGTGGTACGGCAGCGGATACTTCTGTATCTTTTGCCTGACGGCAGCAGGCATTCTCTCTATTGTCAACTGATACCATACAACAAATTCAATTCTGACATTTCTATAGTTGCTTAGTGAGGCAGTGCTGCTTTTTGGCTAAAAGTTTACTGCATCTCATATTTGTGGAAGCAATACCAGTAGATTGCAATTTAAGCCAACAAAAGAAATATAGGTATTTACAAGCACTGAAAGGATTGTCATCATTACAGTGTGTTGGGCCTGTGCCTTTAAGTACAATGACTGCTTATGACCAAAGGTGCTGTGTAAAGTCATTTAATACCAGTTTGTGACTCATGGGATTTTTGAAGTTGATGAGACCATTAAACCATCTATATATTATCCATTGCTTTCTTTTTCATAGTCAAAACGTTGTTTTTGTTTCCAACTTAAACTAGTACTGAGCAATTAATTGAAATTGAAATATTATCGAAACTGCAATATGGCTTTGATTAAAAAAAAAAAAAGGTAAAATGTGAGACAAAAATTGTTGTAAAAGTATTAAGTTGCTACAGAGATACCCTGGCCCACTAATTTTATTTTCCAGACGTAAGAAAGCAAGCTTATTTGGCACCACAGCAAAAATTAGAGTAATTTTAATAGCTTTCAGTGAAAACTACAATTATGATGCAAAAAATCTTAAAATCTTAATCATAGTGTTTTTTTTAAATCATCATTCATCCCCATATTAAACTCATGATTAAATTCTGTCATCAATCTATCCATCCAAACTTTCACACATCTTCACGAATCATTTTAAATTCACTTATGAGTGCTCACCCTGTACAACCCACTGAAAGGCACATCGATGGGAAGGGAAAACAGATTCTTGATCATCTCTTCGAACGCCTCCACCAGCTGCTGCTCGTCGGTCTTGATCTGCTCCGGGTTGAAGCCCAGCAGGATCCTCATGGCTATGCGGAACATCAAGCGCTTCATCTCTGGGTAGACCAGCACACAGGAGTCCCTCCTCAGCCACTCCCTGACTGCAGCCTGCACCTCATCCTGGATGACCGGGATGTAGAGCTCCAGCGCCTCCCTGGAGAACGCCCGCATTATGGCCTGGACAGAGGAGAGGAATCCTAAGACGGTGGTTTTCAAAGTGGGGTCTGGGGACCCTTGGGGATCCTTGAGGGGCTTCAAGGGGGTCTTCAGCAAAATGAGGAACTGTTTCATTTCACTGGAATTTAATTTACTAGAAATTCTTACAATGCAGAAAATGTATGAGGGATAATTTTAACATTTTCCTCTTTCTGATATAATCTCACCAGGATTTGTCAGTGTTACAGTGTGACATCAAAACAATTTAACCCTTTGAGAGATACCTGGTATCATGTAAAATCATGGGTAAAAGGCAACTGCAAAACTGGCAAAAAAGTAGCAGAACATTGGTTAAAATAAAAAAAGAATTACAAGAAAATGATCAGAAAATAGATGATTTTGGATCTTTGCTCTCCATTATAACAATGAAGTTATAAAATAAAATTTGGATTATTTTAATCTAGAGAGACCACATCTTCATGATAACCACAGCACTGGGGGGTCCGCGGCTTAATGACAGTCAGTTTGGGGGTCCAGAGCATGAAAAAGGTTGAAAACCTCTGATCTAAACACGTGTTGGGTCTGTGTTTAAAGACACGATTCTGGTCTAGTCAGTTGCGTGTTTTTTTTCCTCACGAGAAAACAATCCAATTAAAACCGATCCAGAACCACTATATTCTGTTAATGTCATCACTTTCTGTCTGTATGGTGAAACAAGTCTCCGGAGCAGACCAACCTTCTTTTTGCTCTTGTGCTGTGCGCCGTGCACGTTGGAGAGAGTGTCCGAGCCCAGGATAGTGCGCACGGACGCGGGCCACTGCACGGACACCAGCCTGTGTTCACCCAGGAGAATCTGCCGGACGTTCTCCGCTCCGGTCACGCGCACTGTGGGGTTTCCAAAAAGGTGCGTGCGGTAGATATAGCCGTACTTCTGCCGTTTCATCCGAAGGAACTTTCTCCTCTGAAACATCCCAGCACACAACAACCAACACACATCAGCATACAGTGCACGTCAGAGACTAGCACAGTGCTTTGAAAGTGGGGTCCTGGTCTTGAGGGGCAACCAGGGTCCTCAGCAAAATGACAAATAGTCTAAGATTTTTTTCACCATAATTTAAATTGAAGGACACCAAAAATGCATGCGTGCTTATTTTAACATTTTATTTTAGTGTCACAATTTGAATCCGTTTGTCAGTGTTCCAGTGCAAACCAACCTATCTTTTCACATCAAGGACCTTAAGGAAAATATCATATGGGGAGGGGGGCGTGTCTGGATCAGAGTCAATTTGAGGATCCGAAATATTAAAAAAGTTTGAAAAACTATTGAGTAAGAAACTGAACAGGGAATATGACATCTCTCCTCGGGCACTCTTTAAGGCTGTATGCGCCTCCGGCTAAAAATGTTAAAATAAGTAAATAAAAAAGTACCTGCGCTTTAAACATCCACCCCTAGAACAGCAACCGTCGTTTTATTACACAAGTCGAGTGGGCGCAGTTTAATTAACTATGGAAGTACACAAAGTTGCATGCAAGGTTATTTTGCGTCGAAATGTAAAAAAGCATCAGTTATGAGTCACATAAGGTTTCTGGGTGCTATCCATTCTTATCCAGATGGATCCTGTCAGCCGTGTATGGTTTAAAAACACTGGTGAAGGTGCAGCTGAGACATGCTTTTACCTGGAGAATTAGCTGCAGCGTCTCGCCAATAAAGGGTAAGCCCATGGATCCAGGCGGAAGCGGGTTGGGGCAGCTCGGGTCTCTGCCTCGGATCATATATACCTCCCACAGCTTGACCGCCACTAGAAACAACAGGAAGGGCAGCACGATGGTGCAGAGGAAGGTGGCCAGCAGTGTGCTCAGAGCCATTCTGCAGGGATTTGGTGTGGACAAAGCTGGGCGCTGCGTCGGGGAGGCTCGGCTCGGTTCAGGTGGAGCTCGGTCAGCTACTGCGGCTGCAAACCGCTCATCCAGCGCTTTTATAGGCTGCCAGGCTTGTCGACAGCCTGTTACCTTTTCCCTCAGATAAATTAGTTCACACAAAGTTCATCTTTAATTGTGGGTGTCACTCGGCCCCGCCTCCGGCCTGTGCTGGCTGGCTTGCCTCACCGTTTGTTCCAAGGGCCGCATCTTTTAATCCCTACCTCCTGTTGCACGCGGACAATCTGTGGCAGATTTCACTGTGAAAAGGTGATGATCCCCCCACCCCCACCTCCCCCGCACAATGGGAGCGCATCCCAAGGCTTCTTTGTTGGCCATACTCTGCAAGTTTACACACTCATTACCTCGGTTTAAGCCCCGCTTGTAGGCTGAGGAGATATGCCCGGAGCAGCGTGCATTCAAGAGCTAAGTTTTATTTTTGTTTGTTTGTTTGTTTGTTTTTATTTTATTTATTTATTTATTTATTTTTTAAATAGGCTACGTTAAAGTCGGCGTTTTTATGAATAAATTAACTAAAATTACATATGTTCAAATTCTTAAACGTTTCATTTAAGAAACGTTTAAGACCCCGACCCCTCAGATTTTGACCAAGCCTGCATTGCCTCCACATCTCGTCCCCTCTGCCTTCATCACGCAGGCCGCTCAGTGCCGATGAGAGCGTCAGTATGACTATGAGACATGACGATGAACAAATCGGTTTGACTGCGTTTCTGCCTATCTGTCTATCAGATTGGACCTCATCCTAATCTGGAAGACTTTAACCTGCCCCCTGCCTGTCTGTCTGTCTCTGTCTTTCTGTTATAAAAATGATATCTCTGCTCTCAGCGGGTTCAAACTTGGGTCAGCGGGGAGAGAGAGAGAGAGAGAAAGAGAGGGGCAGAAGGACACACACACACACACACACACACACACACACACACAGAGCGCACGCACGCACAAGGTTATCCCCGGGCTAACGCTGCATGAAAAGTAAACACAGGAAAGGTGCTCAGCTCTCTCACCACAACCTCCCTCTGCATTTGGACTCTTGTTTTTTACAACCTGCCATAACATCAGACCTTGTGTGAGGAGTGAGTGTGTGTGTGTGTGTGTCTGTGTGTGTGTGTGTGTGTGTGTGTCAGACACAGGGCCATTCGGTCAGTCAAATTGAGACAGCTTGGCTCCTGCTTTTACAACGACACATTACATGGATGGATGTCTGCAACTGTGTGTGTTTCAGCGAGGTGCCCAGGAGGGCGCCCTGAGGTTCACCCCGCTGGAAAAACGGCAAGGAGTGGCATGGCACGGCACACCACCAAGCAGCTTAGTCAGAGCTCCCACCATGGCCTGCTGGCTGCTATTTTCTGCTTTGTTTTTCAGTTTCCACTCCACACCTACTGCAACAAAGGTGTGAAACAAGCTTGGAAATACACTCTTTCAATGATAATTCGTTTATTCATTTAAAGAGGTAGTTCATCCATTTTGAAAAATTTGGTATTATTTTATTAACCCCTTTAGAAGTGGTATCCCCCTGTCATCATTATGGAATAACCTTTTTTGTCTGTATATGCTTTGAGAAAGTTTTTTTTTTTTATATATATATTTTTGCTGATGTTGCTTTAGTATTTTTTCAGGTTTATTTAAACAATGTTGTGATGTATGTTTGCCTTGTTTGTAAAAACTGTTGTGAAAAAATCATGATCAATATTGGATGTGAGAGTACTATTAGTAAAGTACTAAAAGTACTACTATAGTATCTATCTATCTATCTATCTATCTATCTATCTATCTATCTATCAGGAAGCTAGCTAGCTAGCTTCCTGTCACTGAAGTGAACTTCCCCCTGGGTAACATTCTAAAAAATAACCACCTTAAGCCACCAAAATTGTTAAATAAGAAAAAAATGAGTTTGATGATGTGTAGCAAAATTTTAAAGCCTGAAACAGCATAAAAAAGTAAACAAATGTTATCAACAATGGAACTGTTTTCTTGTGAGGTGTAAGTTCTCTGGCTGGTCCCAGTTAAAGCGGTGGCTGGCAGGTGCCTGAAAGGTTCATGTGATAAGGCCCATTTCCACCGAATACGTTCCTGGTAGTATTTGCGGGGCAGGAACCACTACAGGAACGTCCTCTTGCTCGGCCCTCTCAACTGCCGTGTCTCCACTGAGAGGAAGGTTCCTGTAAAGTTACCGGCTCTGGATGTGAAGTAATCATTGCGCGTTTGACCAGGGTGACAAAATGCATGTTGTTAAAAAAGTGCGTTATTAGCGTTAGCTAATGTTAGCTAGCACGTTAGCTAGCACGTTAGCGTTAGCTTGGTAATGTTGTTTGTGTTGTTAGGGACGCTAGCGCTAGTGCTAGCTAACGTTAGCTAATGCCGGCTATTTTGTCTCTTTCTGTTGACACCACATCACGCCGTGAGTATATCCAATCAGCACCAAGTAAGCCCCAAGCCCCACCCAGGAGTTTTTCGGGGCAGCTCAGAGTCCCTACCCCGAGGTAGGGCCGTTTTTTAGCCCCTGTAAAAGTTCCTGAACTCTTTCCTTCGAGGTTGTTCTCACGGTGGAGACACGCGACAACGGCCACGGCCCCGTAAAATTATCCCAAAGTCTCTGTTGTGGAAACAGGCCTATAGACGGGAGCAGAGGACAAGAAGCAGCTATAGCCACAACATGAGTTGGCAGCTATCTCTGAGGGGGAAGTTGTTATTTTTGTCCTCCAACATGCACACACGTGTTCAGTGAAGAAAACAACAATAGCAACAAGACAATCTACTTGTGTCTCTGCGGAGGCTACTGCTGCATCAGTGGTACAGGAAGTGCAGAGCAAAACTCTCCTGCATGTGCAAGAAACACATGTAAAGTGTTAAGCCTTCTTTGAGAAGAAAAGGGAGAAATACTATCCTTTTTTAAAAAATGGACAAACTATCCCTTTAAACTCCATGATATTCTCTGACCTCCCCAGAGAACTGACCCAATTTAGTAACTTTTCCTGTCCAGAATACAACTCTGAGAAATGTGTGAAATTCCACCTCCGTCTGACCCAGAAAAGCAGGAGAGGTTCCATTAAAAACAGAGTGGAGCTGTCCTCCAAGGCTGATGTGTTCGAGTACACAAAATATGTTGGTGTAGCTGGTTGAATGCAGGCAGATCATTGACCCTGACAGCTGCACACATGACAATAGTGACTCCAGTAAAGCTGTAAACCCAGTCTGACGGAGTGTGAGTCACATACACTGGAAACTGACCTCTGCCAGCTACAGTAAATAGACACAGACATGAAAATTCACATTGAAAGCTTACTATTGCTGTTCTGATTTTATTTGAGAGATTTTATGGATTGAAATAGGCAATATCAAGTAATAAAGTAGTAATACATTGATACTATATGTTGATATATACCAGAGGTTTTCAAAGTGGGGTCCTTGTTGAGGGTCGCAGCAAAATGAAGAATAGTTTAATTTCACTGTAATTGAATTCTCTACAAATTATTACAATGCAGATAATGTTAGAGAAGTCATTTAAACATTTTATTTTTTCTGGTTTAATCTCACCATCATTTGTCAGTGTTCAAGTATGACATCAAAACAGTTTAACCCTTTGATTCAAAAATATGGGGAAAACGCAATTATGAAATCAGCAAAATAAATGAATAAATAAATAAATAACTATGAGAACATTAGCAAAAAATACCCCCTTCCCCCAAAAATGACAAGAAAATAGGAAAATATATTTCTAATTATTAAAATATATATAGAGATCAGATCAGTGATGCTTTATCAGATTTCTTGTGTTTAAATGCATTTAATATTGAGCAAAAAACAAAATATTTCCTATTATAAAGGTCGCTACAGGGTAAACTTTCAAACTGGGGTCCGCAGCTTCTTGAAAGTCAGCATGGGGGTCCAGAACAGGAACACGTTTGCGAAGCCCTACCGTCAGCTCCCAGGTGAGTCAGCTGGGTTTGTGGCCGCTCATGCTGCATCTCTGTGTTTTTCACATCCCAGTGTGAACGTGTGAAACAGGATTCTGCTGCTCAGGTGTGATAAAAGAGGGTGAAGGGAAGTTCAAGTGTAGAGAATCATTCTCAGCTGTTTATAGGTTTACAGGTCTTGGCCCTGTTCCATACAGTAAACAGTGATCTCCTGGTGGACTGGAAGGCCTGTACATTATTTATCTCTTGTCTTTCACATGCAGCCTTCTGTGTCGTCACATGCACAGTTCACTGGGCATGGCAAAATGTGATCCTTAAGTCATTCAAGTCTCCAGATAGTGATTGATCCCTCCAGTGTGACACACATTTGATGTTTTAAGGGAAGTATGGATAGAAAAAAACAACAACAGAAAAACATATATGTAGCACCTTCACCGCCTACATTCACTGCAGACATTGGGCTAAGTGATCCGAGACAAGATAAGGGGCAGTGCAGAACTTTCAGATGTTCAGAACATTTAATCTAATGCCAAACACATTCCCACAGTGATAATCCAACCCATCACCAAATGATGAGCTCCCTCCAGTTTGCAGTACCACGGCCATCGCAAAACTGGAGTTTGTGGTGACATTTCCACCTCAGTGTGCCTTGTACATCATCCACATTTAAAGGGATACTTCACCCATTTGAAAAATATATTATTTCTCTTCCCCTCTAGCTGTTACCTTAATCCACTCAAAGAAGGCTTAACATCACTTTACATGTGTTGCTTTCCAAAACTAAATGCACATATGACTACCTCACACAGAGGATAGTTTTGCTCTGCTCGTCCTGTATAACTCGCACCAGAGCAGCAGCAGCCTCCACAGAAACAGAAGCAGATTGTTTGAGGTTGCTATCATTTGTTTCCTTCAATGAGCATATGCACATTTTGCTCAAATGACTGTTCATAACTGTATTTTTCCTGTTATCAACATCCGGAAAGATCTGGTAACTAATTTTGGCCTTAATCCACACAAATTGTGAAATAGAAATTTTGCCATTTTGAAGTTTTACACTTCAAAATGTCATAAAAAAATATATATATATAAAGGTAGAGCTATTTTCCTCTGTGTTCTACGATCTGTGCTGCTCCTCAGTTACTACGGTGGCTGGCAGGTGCCTTTAAGTTACTGCCAGGTTTAAGTCAAGAGATTAATGATTTTTTGGGGATTTTTTTTTGCTGCCTTCATTTGTTCATTTCCTATCGCTCCTTTGTGTTCATTACAGCATGCTGCTGGTTTTATCAGACATATTTTTCTCATTATTCTTATTTCATTTCATACTATTACTGAGAGTTTCTATCACAGTTCTCATTCATATTTTTACTCATACCTATGTGCATTATAGTGCAGTCAGTGCAGTCTAGGAGAGTGTGTGGTCTACTCTACAACAAGCAGTCACACACACACACACATACACACACACACACACACACACACACACTACACTACTGATGGATAGCAACACGTAAAGACTGGAGGGGAAGGGGTAATTCCATAAGGCTGGATCAAGTCTGACAGTTCCTGAATCCCAGTACCGGGCGTCGGGTTCTGTCACTTGGTCTCATGGTTTCACACTAACTCTGAACTTCCGTCGGAGCGGGTTGTTCCTCAGGTTTAAGTAATTTTCTTCTGTTGTTTAAATTGTTCATATTTCCATTTTTTTTCTATATTCCTTGTTTATAGTGTTTATATTGCTTTTTGCTATTTATTATCTGTTTATACTGTTTATAATGTAAATTATGCTTCATATTTTGCTATCCACTTTGCTGCTGTAATGCTTGAAATTTCCCCACTGTTCGACTAA
>OMLB01054405.1:0-44806 GCA_900302555.1 Myripristis jacobus
TTACACCAGAAGCCTGGATTTCCCGGAATGACTCTGTCTTGGGCTGAAACAAGCTGTAGGTAACTGAAGTCAAAACGTGAGCAAACTGAATGAATCTGAGTGCTGCCTTTCTGCTGCAGGACAAGATCCCAACCAAGTATGGCCTGTGGTTTGACAAACAGAAAAGGTAGACAGACAAAGACCGAGCAGAAACACAAGTGAAGGTGACACTAAAGGAAAAAACCTCACCGATCAAAGAATGTTCTGTAATTCCTAAAATATGAATCTGAGCCAAATCTACAAAGTAAATCCTTTTAGTGTTGTGTAAGTAGAATTATTCTTTTGTAATTTTGTCATGGCTGAGTGGGGTCAGTTGTCACAGTTTCACTTTCAGATGGTCTTTTCCTCAGGCGGGAAATTCCCTCCTGCCTGGCCATGTGTCACACCACTGGGGATTGGCTGCATGCCAGAGAACTGCATGCGCTCATTCCTCCATAGCTGCACACATACCTTCTCTGATGGGATTTCTTTAGAATTTGAGGTGTTTAGCTGACCCTCTCACTGTAAGCAGTAGGCCGGTTCTGAACTGAGAGGCAGCTAATTAGACGTACTCCTCCAGGACTTGCAGACCACAGATGATTCAGTCCCAGGTGTCTTAGGTGAGCAAGAGAGGAGTTAGTGTGTGTTGGGACACATTCCACCTTCAACAACATGTGTTTCCACCTCCAGGGGCCACACAGAGCACTAAAACTGGGCTAAACAGAGTCAAATGAACAGCATCAGCGGGATGTTTCCGGAAAACCACGGTTTGGTTTTGATCCGTCACTTCCTGCAGACGGAGAAGGGTCCATCCCTGAATGTGCAGAGTCTGAGATGTGAGGGATAAGACTCTCCTCTCTGCTGTAGCCTCACTTTCTGATGCCAGCTGTTAAGATGGCTGGATATTTACCTCCGAAAAAGGCTGATTGTGTTTAGACCAATGCTGAAGATAAAGAAGGTGCCAGAATCCAGAAGTGTGTGACGTCCAGCAGACAGTGATTGTGCACAAAACTATATTTATAATATTTTGTTACATATTTATAACAAAACTATATTCATAATTATAATTATTCAAATTATAATTATTAGAATAATTATAATTGTTCGGATTATGTTTTTAAAATGAATGAAAATCACCTTGAAAATATTATAAGACAATACCTAATTCATTCTTTCATTCATTCATTTTCGAAACCACAAACCACATGGATCACTGGGCAGAAGGCAGAGGAACACCCCAGATTCTCAAATTAATTCAGTAACTAAATGCACATTAACATCTTTAGAAAGTTGGTCCTTGAGTTCAAATCAGTCTTGACCAATTGACTTGAAAAACAAAATAGTTCATTTTTTTTTTTTGTCTGAATGAAATATGATGAGGTCAGCTGAATACAGCTTCCAGTGAAAACAGGCTTCTTTTGGAGAAGGGGAAGCAGACCCAAGTGATTCATGGGGAAGTGTGTTGTTAACCTAGACACAACATTGCTTCAGCCTCAATTTGTATTCCTCTTCTCAGAAACAAAATCTTGGAACTCACAACTTTTCCTGTTTCTCTGTCAACTATTAGACAGAGAGGAAAAGAAAACTCTTTGCGGCAGTGACAGTGACGAGAGGTGCAGCAACACATCAGCATACGAAGGAGGGAGGACGTTCCACAAAGTCAGATGGACGGTCCAAATATTTTATTCATTGTCAGCACTGGTGTTTTCCCTTCTAGTTTTACAGTTTTGGAGATATAGAAGTTAATTGATTTTGTATATTTTGAAAACTAGAGTGACTGACTTCTATGGTGTAATTTTAATGATTTTTTTGAAGTTTGGAAAGTGAAATGTTTGGAATTTAAGATTTGTTACAGTAAGCCACGCCCACTTTAACCAATCATAACCAAAATTTAAGCATCGACTGAAACATGAACTAAGAACCTATGTGGCTTATAGTTTCTGAGATCCAGATGCTTTAAGTAGAGAAGGAAGGAAGAAAAGGAAGAAAAAAAGAGAAAGGACCCCAAATAATGTACTGATCATTCATTTTACATGTTTCTGCTCTTTGAAACCTAAACAAATTCATTTCACTTCATTTAAACCATGGGAAATAATGCAACTAATAAATTAGCAAGAAATTACCCAACAATAAGGAACAAATTAGTAGAAAGTAGAAATTAGTAAAAAGTCACATGGAAATGATAAGCAAATCAGACAAAAAGACTAGAAAATGAATTCAATATTGTTAGAAAATCAGCAAAACGTTAGTAAAAAAATACAAGAAAACTATAATTATTGTAAATATGTATTTTTAAAAAAATAATTCAAGAAATTACTTTAAAAAAAGAAAAAAAAAATCATGAAATCACCTCAAAAAATGTAAATAAAAAAATAAACAAAAAAAAAACACCCATGGTCTATTTTCCTTCCAATTAATACACACATTCCACACATTTTCATTTCACACTGGTTTTAATTCAGACATTATCATTAATAATACACCATCCTGTCCACAAAAACAGCTACATTGCCATATCATCACATCCCAAAATCAGTACAGTTGACAGACTGAAAAGAATCGCTGCATCATGACATGAAACAAGGGGTTGCTGTCAGATTCTGGGATCTAGTAAATATAGTAAGTATCTAGTAAATACATCCTGCTCTCACCTCCACTATGTCAACAGGCTATCCATGAGGTTTTCCTCTCATGTCACTTCCTTCCCCTGACTTGGAAATCCCAGGCCAGTGTCGGCTCTGGCACATGGCTGAGCCAGGACTGTTCAGCAGTGACCGAGCGGTCATGTCGCTGCAACAGGAAAAACACTAACCCAAAGGACTGTGGCCTGCTTTTATCA
The DNA here is from genome assembly GCA_900302555.1 of Myripristis jacobus. Classification (NCBI taxonomy): domain Eukaryota; kingdom Metazoa; phylum Chordata; class Actinopteri; order Holocentriformes; family Holocentridae; genus Myripristis; species Myripristis jacobus. Next base: position 2,858 of record OMLB01054405.1, read on the forward strand.
GCCACTGACTGGTGTTAGCTTTTGGAAAGTTTTGCCAATAGTGATATCTTTGGACTGAAGCTGCCAGTAGCAAATATTGGGATGATATTCAAATTTGACATTTAAAAAATAAATAAAATAAGGCAAGTGTTCATCGTTTACCCCACAAGTTTATCATCAGAAACAGAATTTAGACTATCACAGGACAAAATATGGCATTACAATTCAAGCAAAACTGAACAGTGGGCAAGTGTTGGCTTCTCTAGTTGCCTTGGTGTTACATGAGTCCACATGGTGGTGAAATCTCTGCTCTGCACTCCCCTGCACTGTTAATCCACAATACTGGATTTCTCGGTCTCAGCTCAAATGCTACTTTTAGTACATAAACAAATGCAAACAAAGCAGATTATGCCTAGATAAAGAGCAAGCTAATTTTTGTGAGGAAATTTAATGGCTCTTTTCTTGTTATTTTCTTATTTGAATTGGAAAGTAGATCCAGCAGGTAGCATCTGCATCGTAACCTTACACCAGGAAGAAAAAAACTGATAGCACTTTCACAAATAATTGTAATTACATTTAGTACTGGAATTTGTTGCTTTTTATATTGTCAAAATTAGCTGTTTCATGTTCATCTGTATTCCAAACACATTATTTTAAGGCCGGTTTTGCCACACCATGGAAGTGAAACAGACATCCAGTGCTTAGCAGCCCAGGGGAGCACAGAGCAACTAATCAAACTGAATGAAGAGATTTCACCACTGTGTGGTGAAATAACGCTCATACAACCCAACACTCTACCAAAGTTTACTGCAATTCTTATTGTCAGTTATACAGGTTTATAAAACTGGCATAACCTGATTTGTAATAAAAGGCCACATATCAGCAAACTGGTATCAGTTTGATCCTCTACAGGACATCACATTGAACAGAAGGAGAGACATTTCAGAGCTGAGACTGAAAAAGGCTTTATAGAAGTAAACTCATGAGGAGATATGATATCTATTAATGACCTTTAGGTGAAGCATATCCACTGCAAAAACATTTCTCTTTGCATTTGGCACATCAAGACCTCCAATACAAAACGGTGTGATCCAAAAAGCAGGTGCTGTCTGCTGTGTCTTTGTTAATCACATCAAATTTAATACTGATGATGCACAGAATATGTGCAGGAAAGAGGACGTGTATGAGAACTAGAGCCTGCCCCAAATACTGATTCAGAGGAAGAGACACTTTACGGTAACAGTCTGTCTGAACAGTCTTTAGGACAGAAGAGATAAGCTTTCCTTTATGGCACAAAACAACCACTAGTCTAGGGTTTCATTCCAAAATGCTATGCTGTGTCTTACGGGGAGGAACAAACTCCCGGTTGATTTTATTATTCGATGCAAAGAAGTGCAATATAAAAAGACGTATGACAAACTTATCAGAATCTCAAAATGTCCTACCTGCATGCTAACTGACAGAGAGGTTTTTGGCTGAAGAGGTCTGTTAGTCATTTTAGTGCTTTCTTCCCCGCCTAAAACAACCAAGCCCTTTGAAAGAGTCAATATCAAATAAGCTGATCAATACTTAAGGTAAAAACAGGATCGCATGATTTCTTTAAAAAGTCATAAAAAGGCAACAGAACTGGATTTGACATAATTCAGAACCACCCAGTGTCTGTGCTGACTGGTCCCATAATATTGTTGTAAAACAGCCAATGAATCCATTATATCTAAGAGGCTTGGGTGTATTGACAGTATTCCACTTGTTTCAAACTGCCACTGCCTCTTTTAGATTAAAGTCAATGAGAGGTGACTAGCTGGAGACGAGCTGGGCTTCGTGTCTTTTAGGCAAAGTTTTCTATTTATAAAGAGGACACCACCTAACATTAAGCACTTTCCATGTTTTGTGCTGTGTTTTCAGTTGACTGACAACAGCTACAACAGAGGCAGTACTGTTACCCCATAAAGAGTGGAATAATATGAATACACCCAAATGTGTTAGAGTCAGCTGCTGTGTTAAAGGGATAGTTCACCCACTTTGAAAAATTTGAAACTACTTCTCTTCCCCCCCAGCTGTTGTGTAGAACAGTAGTGGTGCTATCTTCTTCTCATTGTTAATGAGTGCTGGATACTGGCTGGATGCTCCAAATGCAAAACTCCAAACTGTTAGACTCAGGCCACTGAGGTGGACAGTTTTAAAAATAACTTCCTTAATCCAGTCAACTGTTGATATAGGAGTGAGACAGATGATGTGTAGCACCACTAATGTTCTATACAGTTAAGTGAAATTCTATAAAATTTTTTCAAAATGGTTGGGTGTTCCCCTTTATTTAGGCTGTGTATTGCATTAGCATTGTCAGTCTGTAAGCAGTATAGATTAGCACCAGGAAACAAACACAAAAGCTGAAAAATGCTCAGTCAGTAGCTTAGCACGCAGCAGTCTGGGTAGCAGGCGTACAGCCTCACTGCCCTGCTGTTTCCTGGGAGGATGAGTCCTGAGTTACCTTCACTCCTGTGGTGGAGTCTTCAGCCAGAAGCTGCTCAGGGGGGCGCAGAAACACAAGCATTACTGTAATATTATCATTAGAACCGGCTGCTTTGGCTTGGGCTACCAGCTTCTGAGCAACACTCAGTGCTAAGGCGTCCTTGGACAGTTCCAACGGAGCATCTCCACCTCCCTCGGGGTCACTGGGCTCCCGGAGGGCCTCAAGAACCAGCTCTGGAACCTCTGAAGGTTTCACTGTATCGAAGAAGCCGTCACATGCTAACAGCACATAGTCCTCGTCCCCCGCCAGCTGCGTTGTTGAGCAGTCTGCATCTCCAGACACGTAGGGCTTTTGGTCAAAATCACCTGGATGGGTTGGGAAATGTGGATAACTTATTTAAAAGGTATCTGCGGGTTTAGCCAAGCTAGATAAATTTTTTTTGTTTTTTTAATGCCACTCACAATTAAATTTATGACCAATATGACAATAGCAAAACTAGTAGAAGCACATATCACCAATTACTTGGTGATGTGTGCAAAATGCAGCTTCAGTTTTCAAAAGTATATGACCTTAGTATTCTTTATGTAACCAACTACTTGACTAGAAAAATATTACTTGAAATTGGCAAAGTGATTTTGTTTATCTGAGACAGAAAAGAAAGAAATATTCCTCTGCTTCCCACTAAACCCTTTGGCTGAATCTTGCAATTCCTTCTGAATCCACAGGGTGGCACTGTGGATTTTGCTATGTTGTTATGTTCCTCTTGGTTGGGGCTCACTCACCTATAGCTCTGGACACAGCATAGGTCCCATTAACACGCCAGCAGCCCATGAAGGTGATGCACCCACCAAGATCCTCAATCCTCTGTTTCTCATCCTGAGTGGTGGAGCACAAACACAGGCAGCTCACTGTCTTTATTCTTATTAATACTATCTGGAGATGTCCAGGTGGTTTGTAAACCAATTTTTTTAATGATTGCAAATCTGCCATCTTTGTAATTTGTTAAAGCAAAATTGAACTTGAGCTTTGGTAGAAAGTTACCTGGGCATTATGAGTCCATATTGTGGTGAAATACCCTCATTAGTTGCTCTGTGCTCCTCTGTGCTTTTAATCCACAATACTGGATTTCTATCTGTCCACTTTTAAACATAATCAAATGCAAACAAAGTGGATTATTCCAACACAAAAAAACAGAAAGTCCCCATAACCCTTTATTTCTTGTGTAATTACAATAATTTATGAAAGGATTATCAGCTAATTTCTTTCTGCTGCAATGCTACTATGCAGAACTTTCCTGCAAACAGTACCTGCCGGATTCAAATAGTGATATACTTTCCAATTCAGACAGGAAACGAACATACAAAGAGCCACTTAATTTCCTAAAAAAAAAAAAATGGGTACCTGGATTTTTTATATTGGCATAATCCACTTTGTTTTGCTATGGAAGTGAATGGAAATGCAGGGAGAGATAGAAAACCAGTGTTGTGCATTGGCAGACCAGAGGAGCACAGAGTAACTAATGAGGAGACTCGACTCACACTCATAACTATAAAAAGACTTGACCATAGGTCAATTTTGCTTTAAGTAAAAATTTACACACAAATTGCCAACAATATTTTGGTGAAGACAGAGAGTCTAGATAATAGTAAAATCAAACTCTAATTAATAGTAAAATCAAACTCTAATTGCAGTCATAGTTATCGCTCAGAATGAAATCAAAGAAGGGATCGATTGGTCCATCCAGGTGTCGGTCCATCGCCCACAGCATCTCTGATGCCTCTGACTGGAGTTTGACAAAACTTAAGGGAGCGAAATGTGTCACTGTTAAAAATTACACTCACTGGCCTTCAGGGGCTGCTATGAGGTTTGTTTACTGATTGGTCCAAGGAGTGCTTGCATCAACTGTTGGGGACAAGCATGTTTACATGTTTGATTTTGGTGTGCAGGTTCTTTTTTTCCTGTAGACATGCAATTTCTATTTCCTCCTGTCCTAAAAAATGGCAGCAGAAGTGGAATCTATAGAGGAAGGCTTTAAAATAATTAATGGGGTAATTCTTTAATCATATGATAACATCATGTAACATGAGTCCCCTGCAAATAGGGCACACACTAAATCAGTTCAATTAATTCACTATCAAGGTTGCTGGCCTGTACAGACCATTAACCAGACAGTCAACCATTTATTTAAGAAAAAAAGTTGGGTGGCAGTTTGTGTGTATCTGCATTCCTATCAAGCTGTTAAAACAAATTCCATAACTTTTCTATGATCTCCCATATCTATACGTGCTTCCATTACAGCTAATGGAGTATTGTAAGGGAAGGGAGATTTGAAACGAAATGGAAAACTGATACATTTCTGCACAGTGACACCTTTGTTAAATGGCTGACTGCCCTGGACTTCCCCAGAGAATCGATCAAATTCTGACCTTCCCTGTCTGCGACACAAAACTATATTCCAGGCATTTAGTGGCTGATGGGAACCATGGTGTGTGTCTGTGTGTGTGTATGAATTTGTGTGGTGCGTGTGTTCTCACCTCTCTGTCTGGTTTATGGGGGTCCATGAGTGCTACAGCTTGTCCCTGCCTGACCAATATGGCCTGGGAGTCTCCCAGCCAGGCCACGTTCAGATCCTGACCTTGAAGCAGGACAGTGACACCAGTACTGCCACTCCGCAGACGCTGCCAACACAAAACAAAAACTCATACATACTCATCAGCTTGGTTTCTTCCACAGCAGTGGACCAGGACAACCAGACAATACTCACATTCTGTGCCCATTATTAACATATTGGCTCACCTTGCAGCTGGATGACTAAGTTCCATGCCAAGAATTTTGTTTTTTTAACAACACAGAGAGGAAGAGGGGTCTGGAAAATTTAAACCTCAACTTATACATCTCTTTTTTCACAACTTTACCCACATGATGGCACTGCTCTTGATATCTGCTGCATTGTAAAAACAGCATGTCAAACTATCAACGGGGTGATTTCCAAAATGCCCATTTACTTTCAGCATCTAAGTGCAGTTTCAGTTTTAAAGGCCTGTAGACCAAGAAAGAGCTGAGCAACTCCCATAGTGAAAAGTGTGAATGCAACAGAAATTTACATTAAACAATAGTAGCTAGTTGGTAAGAACCAAGTGACTATGAATAAATACCAATATGGTTGAGTTCTTTTTTATCTTGTATGGGAACACTATTTTCTTTGTTTCTGAAAAATGGAACAGAGACATTTGGAAACTAAACAAAGACATTCTTTTCATAGGGTCAATTTTGAAATATCACAGCACAGAAATAAACCTGTTTATTCAATGGTATTTTTGTATATTTGGAGTCAAGAGTTGTGGACTTCCAATATGACTACAGGCAATGGTGTTTTGTCTCCTGAAGCTTTGTTCAGGATGTTTCAGTACCTCTCTCCTGGCTTTGCCTCTGAACATGTCATCGGCGCGTTTGAAAGCAGCTTTGAGAGCTGCAGCTGCGTCGCTCTGCAGCGTCTCCTGCTGGCTGAGAGTGACGTGAAGGTGCGTGGCAGCATACGTTGCAGCATCCACTCCACCGTGGCCATCAAACACAGCAAAGTAGGCGCGGTGTACCCCATCCTGGACAACATGACAGAGAGAGGGAATGAGGCAGATGCTGAAGAAGTAAGATCTTACAACCTAGGAGAATAAAAGTGATACCACTGCCAGTTGAATTTCAAACTTTGCTCAAACCACACAATTCATAGCATTTGCTAAGTTTAATCTGCCCTGATGAATAGCTCTAATTTTGCTGTTGTAGAAAAATGAAACAATTTTACAATGAACCTGAACAAACTACTTAATGTGCAAAATAACTACATTTAAATATAGCTGTAAGCTGAAATCCACAGGGTCCAACCACCATGAGTGCATTCAGATGATAATGAAAATTCTGCAAGCTCATTTTCATAGCTTAGTGGAATGAATGGAAACCAATGGCTGGATAAAGAGTTAGGAAAATAATACTGGAGTTCTAAAATACAACAAACATAAAATATATCCATTTTGTAGATATTACGCTAAACATTTAGAAATCACTGGTATGGTTCTTTATGATTTTTCCAGACTTTGATGGGACCCATGGATACCTTGGAAAAGAACAAGACAAAGAAACTCATTGAGAACCAATTTTTTATCCCACAGGCAATGTCCCACCTGGAAACCGAAGAGCTGATTGAACTCGGTCAGCACTACGTGCTTGTCCTCCATCTTTCTTCTTGTGTTCTTGATGGCATGAACTGAACAACGGAGGAACCGGGAGGATGCGGCAGGGAGACTGGGGAGGTTTTTGTGCCAGGCCAGCGCAACCTCAATCAGCTTGTTGAGGAAGAGACGCTGGGCTGCCTCTGACTGCAGCACTGAGTAAGATTAGATGAAACACAACAGTTTTTAAATCTTTTATTTACTTGTTGTGATATCTTTGGTGCTAAGTGCTAACCGCTGTGGTGTTTCTTGACTGCACTTTCCAGAGATCACCAGTTAAACAAACAGTGGAGATACCTTTTCACTAGGATTTGCTGTTGATGCAGTTTGTTATGTATGGGTGTCAGTCAGTTAACCCCTTGAAACAGCTGTCATTTCAACTAAATGAATGAGCTGTTCCTTGTCCACCCACTGTGCTTTTCAACGTGAGCTACAGGAAGTAAATAGAAACAAAAGTTCAGCTCAAATCGGCATGCTGTGTCACTCACAGCCAGTTCGGACATTCCAGCAGATAACAGAGAAAGCAAACTGATTTCTTGCTGATGCTCAGTTACATCACATTCAGTTAAGACATGGTGTGATTGTAGGATTTCATGCTCCTCTTTATGACGAAAGAATTCTCCAAACTTTGGGTTTGGGTTGAAAGCTTTTCAAAGCCACTGAGCAAAACAAAGTTAAAAGCAAAGCTGCTTTTCTTGTTGAAAAGTTGACAGATTTGAGACACCAAAACATTGTTGTGCTCATGTTGTGAACAAAACAGCAGATAGTGTGAGTAGCAGCGGACACCAGAAGGAGCTGTCCTGGCCGCCGTGTAACATGATATCATGGAAAGAACCACTTACAGACTCCTTCCTGTTCCTCATCCTGGCTGGCCTCAGCCTCCTGGGGGCAGTGGCAGGGTGAAAGGTCACACAGCAGCAGCTGGGACAGAGCTGCCTGGCACAGGAGGGCACTGAGGCCTGCAGGAGCATCCCTGAAGCAAACAAAACAAGAGGATGAATATAGGACAGTGATCCTTCCATTTCAGAACTCTGCACTTTAATTTCTTGACTGGATTACAGTCTGTGTTCAATGTGATGTCTGCACATAAATCATATTTCCTAGATCATGTTAGCAGGAAAATAACTGCTCTTTTACATGATTATTAGTCACAACAAACTTAGACATTGATATAATTGGACTCAACAGCAATATTTTTCAATAATCATTTTCTTTTTTTTTTTTTTTTCAAGACCTGGAATTTCTCCAAGCTCAGAGTACTAGAAATTGCTATTCAATTAAAAGTATTGATACTGTGCTAACATTTTTCTTACACAGAATTAAAAGTTAAACTATAAAAATCTACTTAAGAAAAAAGTAAAAAAAGTAGCTCATTTGAAAAGTTGCTTTTGAGATAACTTTGTTCTACAAAGTTACAAAGAATTCTACAAGGATGACAGCACAAAGTTTGCCCTAGATTCTTTTAACTGGAAATCTGGAAAGTACAGCAACCAAGCAAAGGCAGATTGTCCTTATCTCGGCTAACTTTTACCGAGGAAGGCTTTGTCAGTTTATGTTGGTCCAGTTTGTGATGCTGAAGGCTAAAGATAAAAAAACTGTACTTGGAAGTGAAGATGAAGTACAGAACTTCAGCTAAATGTGAAACTACTAACTTAAAAAAATAATCAAAAGAATACACAAAAAAAACTAGGCAATTACAGTAACATTAGTAAAAGTAGTAAACGTAATTAGTTTCTTTCGCCCTGCCAGCTGATGCAGTGGCACACAACTGTACAACTAGAGCCCACAGAACCACCAACACACAAAACACATGTGGACAACCAAGTATTAGCACAAACACGACAATGAGTAAAATCTGAATTGGCCCCGCTGATGACCATGCCGCAAAGTACAGATAGAAAATCCCTGCATAAATGTGACATCACGTCAGCTCTTTCTCTTCTTCTCCTTTCCAAAATTAGCTTTTGGCTGCGGAGGAGAGTGGGACCGAGCAGCACAGGAAGTGGGGAGAACAATGGTGTTTCTATAGACAGGAAGTTAGGTCTTCCTGACAGGAAGTAGCTCTGAGGAAGAGTGCAAGCAGAAAATGGAGCACACAAGCTGCTGCTTCCTTTATGGTGTAATCAATCACAACTGAGGCTTAACGTAATCCGTAAAGCGTCTGGCACTTCAGTTGAGCCAAGTCAGTGGTTTTAAAACTGGGGTCTGAGGACCCGCAGGGGTATTTGATGGATTTCCAGGGGGGTCCTGAGCAAAATGGGGAAAATTCAGTTCCACTATAATTCCACTATATTTGAATAAGGTTGGGGTGTTGGTTATTTAGCTCCAAAATCGCTCCATCCTTCATGGCCCATAATGCAGCTGGAGGTAGCACCACCTCTGGCCGATTGCAAAATGTTCCACCAAAACGTATACGTGGTGAGGTATAACTGTTGTCTCCTCCAAGTGTTAAAGGCTGCATTACAGTAAAAGGGATGCAGTTTTTTCCAATCGACTGCTGTTGCTGTTCTGTTATTTGCTTATACCTGCTTGATCATCATATCCACATTACTAATGACTGTTTATCAAAAATCTCATGTGAATATTTTGATACTTAATTAGCATATTATTCACAATCAGTCTTGCATGGTCTACTTCCACCAAATGTTTCTACCTAATTTATAAATCTCTTCATATGTTACTCATATATTTATGTGTAAAAATCAACAGTACTAAAACCTCTCCACATTTATCAAACCTTAGGATACCAGGGAATTGTCAGTGTATCTGAGCAGATATGCAAGTATTTTGTACATAAGCAAATTTATATTTTGGTCATTTTCTTGCAATCCTGTTAACATATATAACCCATATATCATATAAAACTGAATTTAGTTAAATAACAATGACAGTTTTTTAATTTCACTATACAACCTATTGGATAATGACAATGACAATGAAACTTGTAATTACATTTGGTAACTTAGCTCAGTGGTTTTCAAACATTCGTATGTTCCAGAGCCCCAAGTTGACTTCCACTACATGCAACAAGCTCATGCACCTTCTCTGGTAGTTTTGAAAGGCATTCTGAGAAATTAAGGAACTCACTAACTTAGGTGTACATATGAGGCAGGTTGGGGAAAATGAAAAAGAAAGTATAAGCCTTCACAAAACAACTGGAAAGCATTGAATGTCAGACAGTCAATATCTAAAAATGTAAAAAAAAAAATCCAAGAGAAGATTTTTTTCTTTCATGTTAAAACTCGGTGCTCAGTGATTTTCAGTCTACTGCAGCCCTCTAATTTACTGGATATAATCTCACTGTATCTTTAATTCTGTCCCTCCCTGCAGATTGTAGTTAACAGCAAAGCCAACCATGCATACAGGCAGGGCAGGAAAAGAACTGTCTGGAATGTGAGGAATGTGAGTGCAACCACACACACACACACAGACAAACACAGAGCAGTAGAGAAGTGTAAATGTCACTTCTGAATCCTGCATTACAGCCTATCGTACAATAGCAGGTGACTTGATCAGAAGTGGGTAATTAAATCCTAATGGGTTTAAAACCAGAATTCTTTCCCCCAAATTCTAATGACATTTGATATTTTTAATTTCAAGCAGGCATAGAACTATGTATATTTTCCATTTTAAGCCTATAAATAAGACCTCTAGACAAAGGATTTGATTCCATCATGCAGTTGTTTTCACATTCCTTCATTTTAAGGGACTAAGGGATGTTATTTCTGCTTATTTGCTGCAGTCAAATGAAGGACAGAAGCCTGTTGTGACAAAGTGCTTTCTAGGCGCTTGGCTGGAGCGCTGGGTTGGTTAACAGCCACCCCTGTTAACACCAAAGGGCTGTCGGAGCACAGTATTGTTATAACTAAGAGAACTGCTGAATAAAATACTTGATTCAAACGTTGACTCTGCAGTTTGAAAATCATCGAGCCACTTCCTGGTATGTGGATGCCTGCAGGCTGCAGAGACGAGCTGGTGTGCAAACTGTGCTCACTGAACTGATGCAATTTATTTTCAAAATTCACTGCTGCCTTGGTGTTGTCAAAGCAAGAAGTTTTTTTCCAATATTATGGTCATCTTTAGGTCATTTCCTTGTATTTTTTCTTGAGAAGGGTTTGCTAAAGTTTCAGAAAGCCACATGTAAAACAAAAGCGGCAGCTTTCCAGGCTGTCAATCATTATTTTAAATGTGGACCCAATAAGCAATGAGCAGTAACAGCTAAAACATTGACAACTCCCAGAAAAACATGATGTCAGCCGTATCCATACTATCATGTTACTCACCTGCCAAGGACTGGTAGACAAAAAACAATCTTTTTTTTTCCTGAGCTAAACTCACATTTATACACAGAATTACTTCCCTCACCCATACAATAAACAGCTCTCTCTCCAGTCATACCTGGCAGCCAGCAGCCTCAGGCCCAGCTCCAGGCTCTCTCCATGCAGTTCCTCCACACTGACCCTGCGGCTCAGGGGACTGACGGGCAGCAGGCTGCCTTGCTCAAGAGTACCTGGGAACTCCACCACAAACTTCCCCAGGAAAGATTTGGCGTCCTCCTCCTCCATAATGCTGCCCACCCTCCTTCCCTCTCGAGTCTCAGGTCAACAGGTCAAGCTTCACAGATGCTCAACCACAATTACAACTGTGGAGCGTTCTCGTGATCGTGATCTAGCTCAGAAAAGGCAGGAGAGAAACACACAGTCATCAGATTTCCTCTGTGAAGTGGACATCAGTGAACAAATTAGCATTAGGGATCAACAAATTTTTGGTGCTGACCAATTATCAGGGCTGATATTGAGAATTTCTTAATAAATGATACTGCAATTTTGATTTACATGATGGGCACTATGAAAACCACTCATATGCCGCCTTTCAGCCTCAAATCTTTCTCTTTAAGACAAAACAGTTAAAATTTTCATTTCAGTCTTACTGGATGCTTATGAAATGCTTATTAAAGGCCTTTCACAAGAATTTGAAGACAAGAATTCCGATGTTCCAGCATCACTGATCTTAAGTTTAAACATATAATTTTACTAATTATAAGCACAGTATTCTGGTCTTTTAATTTATTTATTTTTTTACAAGACTTGAGGTTGTTTGTGGATTTTTTCTTCTTTTTGTGGGTTTTTTCTCTAATTTCTTGGGTATTGTGCTTTTTTAAAAAACTAATTTAATTATATTAATCAAATTAAAATAAATAAATAAATAAATAAAAAATCAAGGCAAGGTTTGTGTATGTGTTTCTAATACTGTAAATTTTGCCCTGGTAATTTTCAACGTTTCTACACATGAATACTGGCCCTTAATCAGTGGATTACTAAGTATTGGCCCTGAAGCATAATTCAACATTCTACTGTAAAAGCAACTATGCCAGACTTTACAGTTCATAGTGTTATGTTTGATCATTTACCTTGCAGCTGTTTTGATAGCCTGAAGGTCTATAAATGTATAAAGTAACCCGTACATGTCTATGTTGATGTGATGTCAAGTAACTGTATCTAGACAGCTCAGGTGTAAGACATCTGGCCAACCTTTACTTGGTATAATTTGACTTATAGGGCTGTACCATTCAAGTTTACCAGACAGGAAGCCAGTATGTACAACTTAACTATGAGTTTTGCTGACAGCATAAGAGATAGTATTGTTCTGGTCATATCAGTATACTGGGAGTTTCAAGTCCCACCACAGTAAACTAACTCTCTCTCTCTCTGTCTCTCTCTGTCTCTCTCTGGTTAGTTTCCTAATGCTCCCTCACCAGCTAAAACTGACTTTGCACGTAGCTACAGTTTCAACAGCAGTGGGAAAACAACAAACATACATTCAGATGTGTTATGGTTTGTTTGAGTCTTGGGCAAAACGCATGTATTCATATGGCTAACCCACCGAGCGGCTCTTACTTCTACAAAATAAAACTTTTAAAACTGGGATTTCAGAATTATACTTATGCAGAATTCTCCAGAAAGTACGGTAGACTGGTGATGTGCTTTGGCATATTTCTATACTTGCTCAGATAAACGAGGCATTAAAATGGCAGTTTTTTTCAATGGCACTTGGCATGTTCTCTAATTGTATGTGTCTGGGCCAAGTCCCAGTCTAGACTGGTCACTGCACATGGCATTTAGAGTTACCACAAACAAGGAACGTCCCATTTTCGACTTACTGGAAAGCAGACTTTTGAATACTAAGAAGGTTAAGACCGACCCAACAAGCCCACAACACCAATAAGTTAAAGCAGCCAGTTAAAGCTACTTACAGCGTCTTTTCTGTTGACAGTACCGTTACTATCACTACCGTCAGCACCGCCGTGCATGCAGTCAGTGCAACTAAAAGCTAAAATGTGCACGTCTCGCTTTTGCCGAGCAGTGGATTCATTTATAAATCATATCGGCCGTGAACAGGCAGTGATTCTTTTTTATCTTACCTTGCGCTAGCTAAATGTGTGCAGTCTGTTAGCACAACTACGCCTACGGTAGTACAGAGCCCCCGGCAGCGACACACGCCCTATAGCGAGACACAATAAGCATTGAAAGAGACACGCGCACACGCCTGCTCTGCTATGACTGATAGTAAAGTGATGCAGCTTGACATTGGCGTTATAATCCGGAAATGTTCACTATCCTCAGTGTTAACAGATCTAGGCAAAGCCTGAACGGCACACCCGTCTCAACTACAAAGGCTGCGATCCTATTGGATCACTCTCTTGTACGTCAAAATCACACACCCGCCTCTCTATATTTAAAGGAACGTGTCATTGAAAACACAACTGTCGTTTAACAAAAGCTCATGTTTGATGTTTTGTGGGCTGTTGTCATAGACTTTATTAAACTATAAAAATCAAATACAAAAATATTTTAATATTTTTTTTCTTTTCTTTTTGTGCTTTTCTGCCAGCTTATAAACTAGGTCTTAATCTAAATGTTTAGCATGAGCCAAAAAAAACCTTGTTAATGACTGGAAGACAGTCCTATTACTTCCACCAACAGAGATAGGCGACGGTTATGTTTTCATCCCATTCTGTCATTTGTTGGCAGCATTTCTCCAAAAGGTAGAACGAATTTGTACAAAACTTTATAGAAAGGTTGGTCATAGGGCAAGGAACAGCTGGTTCACTTTTCACGCTGACTGGACAAAGGCGAGTGTGGCAACGGGCAGGACTTTTGCTGAATATCCCAACATTTGGAACTTGGCATATCTTGACAATTGCATAGGGCTCTACTGAGTGCTTTCTAGTTTACAGATGAATTAAAGTTTGAACTTCATGCTTACCATCATTGAGCTTCTGTGAGCAGACGGCTGCAAGAGTTTAATTCAACCTGCAGTCAAAGATGCTCATGAAAATATTCAGGTCATGTTTCATTCTAGCCAGGAGTTGGTGACTTGCACAGGATCAATTCTGAGAAGACATGCCATTTCCTCTGGCTTAAAGTTATTCCTCTTCCTGCAGGACACTGAGGCTAAACATGCATTAAAGCTGTGCCAGGCATATTTGAAGCACAAAGAGCATGGAGTGCAAATGTGCATGGGTTTCCCTCCAGTCAGCAGGCCTCACATGAGGCCATCGAAATTATTTTAAGTCATTTGAAGAGGGAAAAAGTGAAACCTCCTCAAAATCACAATATTCTCCGGGATTCTCTAAAAGACTAAAATAAAATAGAATAAAATTTGGCAAATTTTGTAGAATTAATGCAGCAGTGAATGCTATGATCAAGGTGGTGCACATACCAAATATTGATCAAGTTTGACTTAGTTACAAGACTTACAAAAGTGAAAAGTGAAAACTTGGATCAGTGAAAAGTATGTAATCTCGTGTCAGAACTATCATTTGACAACAAATTTGGGTTAGTTTTTGATAAATTATGACACACAAACTGGTAATGGAACCTGGTAGAGGACTCTCACATAGGGAGCCCAATAAATAGATATATTTCTGAGTATCTCACATTTCCTATGATGATATTTCAGTCTCGGCTCCTGTTTTGGTAAGTAAGTAGGATTTCGGATATATTATTGCATCATGCTTTTAGAAGTTCAAACTTTTTGGACATGCACACCGTCAGCATATAAGGTGACAGTCTGAATTCAAAGGAAAGCATCTGAGAACCACAGTAAAATATGGTGATGGATCAATGATGCTTTGGAACAAGTTGCTGTCACTTGTGCAGGGGCTCTTGATAAGATCTATGGCAAAATAAATTCCACTATGTACCAGAATGTTTTAGCTCAGAACCAGGGGGTGCAGACATGGCCATAGATGGACTTTTCAACAAGACAATGACCAAAACATTCATCAAAATTAACACATAGGCTTTTTCAACCAACAAGGAACTGGTTCTGTTCTGGTTTGTAAGATCCTAATTTTGAATAACGGTGCATTTTGACTAAAACTCAATCGGTCCAAGTTCCCAGCTGGAAACAACAAATAGTAGGACCTGAAGAGGGAATCATGATGACAACAAGAGTGGGCATCTTATTCTACAGGGAAAGATGGAGACAACAGAGAAATCGATGAGCGTGCTGTGGTCTGCTGGAGAAACCAAGCCATTGTTTTCAATTTGGACATCTCCTGAATTTAAGGAAAAGATGGAAGGGAGTGCAAGAAGAAAACTGTATCTCAAAATAGCTGAAGATTTGGTGAAGGTTCATTAGAAGGCTTAAAGTAAACCTTTTTTACATCCATGTTTTATTTCTGTCCTTCTGTGCAACAGGCAGACATGTACTCATGTAAAAACAAAAAGTCCAAGCAGCTACAGCTTTGTACTACATGTGTTTAAAGGGAACAACCTGGTCAACATTCTACACAAAGTAAGCTGCTAAGGCAGCCATTTTGTCTTTAGGTTTTTTGGGGTTGCCGCGGCGTCCCCGGCCTCTGCCCCGCCCTCCTCGTCTGGCCCCCCCGCCCCGGTGCATGGGGTGCCTCATGGCAGCATGTTTGAGCTCCACCAGGTCCTGGAAGACCGAGTCACAGAAGACACAGCCGGTGTGTTGGGTCTCGCCGGCAGGGAGCGGAGTGCGAGTCTTGTTGAAGTCCACTGCCACCAGAGAGGCATCACAAGCATCACAGCTCTCCTGAGCAACCTGTGGATGGCAGAACAAAAAAAAACAAGAGTGGAAGAGCACAGAAAGCTATGTTTAGGGCTTCCTCTGCAATCAAGAGAGATCATAGAACATTTTGGAGACAATATAAAGAGGTTATCATAAAACAGAGGGGACTTTCACCAGATGAGCAAAGTAATCCAAAGTAATCCAAAGTCACTTTTCAAGTGGTTTACAGTTGTAATAAACTGCCAGAAATGCAAGACATGCTGTCACTATTATGCAGACTACAAGACTCTGAAAACTGCAGAATTAAATTTTTGTCTGGAGACAGCAAGAAATATGAGCAGCAATAACTATCCTGAGAAAAGAACAAGCTAATCAGTGCTATCAGTTCTTAAAACCAGGGCACTGAAGTGACTCAGCTGCTTTTTTAATTCATCTAATGGATGGAATAGCTGTTTGAATCTTGTTCTGCTTGTTCAATTTGATTCATTTTCAGTTGTTTTTATTTAACTAACTCTTTGTATTTGATTAGAGTGTCTTTCCTTTGGTCCTGTGTGGGTGTGTTGTGTTGCAGGTCCTGGGGAGGGGTGGAGCTGAGGTGCCAAGCAGTAACTGGGAACTCCTGGCCAGTGTCCCAGAGGCCCATTTAAGCCTGCCTACCCGGAGACCATCCACTTGCTTTCTTCCTACAAACCCAGCTTGTTTGGTTTTTGGCATTTTGTTTTGTGTTTTACTCAAACAACACGCACCTCATACAAGTCGCTGCAGTCATACACCTCCAAACATCACTGACACTGACGCCCACACCTCACTGCACTTATATTTTTTATACTTACTTTAATAAATTAGAGTTTATTATCATTAAGTGTGGCGTATGTCTCCCTCTTTCTGTGGTGGCCTTTGAGCTGGTCATAACAAGCTAATATCTGCCCAGTCAGTGCCCATCTCCCTCCTGGCTGCCTTGGAAGGGGTTTATTCTCTCTGTGGTCCTTCACAGCATGTCTTCCATTTTCCACCTTTTGGAGTTCACAATTTGGGGATAATTTTGTGGTCTTTTTGTTGTTGTTGTTTTTTGTGTGTTTGTTTTTTTCCACTTTCTAAATTTCTGCTATATTTAACCCAAGAACCAGCCGTGATATGTGGCATGCTTTCCACCAGGTGAGTCACTAGGGTGCCCTGTGGTAATTTTCTTGTAATTTAATTTGAAATATATACTCATAATAATTATAGTTTTCTTTTTTCATTTTTTTCTGGTTGTTTTCTGGTCATTTTCACTCATGTCTTTCTAATTTGAGTCATTTTTTTTCTTTTTTCTTCAAGTCAATTTGTTCAAAGGATTACATACAGTCATGAGAGCTGAGAATGATCCCAGCTCTTTGAAAATGGTTTTTATTCCATATTCTTTTTGCTTTCATTTTGTCTCCATTTGCAGTACAAAGTCACGCTCTTACCTGCACCCTATGTGCATGTTCGAAGAAATGCACCACCACAGTGCATTTATTACAGGCCATCCTCCATTTTGGTCCTGAGGTGGGATCCAGCACCAAAACCCCACTATCACACTCCACACACTGTCCAATGCCCAGAGAGTTGAGAGAGTGCTGGCAGGATGGGTGGGTGCACTCATTACATCCCATACCTGGGACAGTAGCAGATGAGAGAAGAGAAACAGGGAATTAGGGGTAGAAGGAGCAAACACACATTAAAACAGAACTCACAGAATTTTACTTTGTTTTGATTTGTTTTCTGGATGGAAAGAAAACTAATGTCCTCTATATGCCTCCTAAGTCATGTCATCATTTGTCACTGATTTGTTTGGATTTTCAAGAATTCTGGATAAAAAAAAAAAATCCCCCCGCACATACACACACACCAAGTACATGCGCAAACATTTTTTTATAACCTGAACACCATTGGTGCAGATTTAAAAAACAAACAGGTCATGGCTAAGTGGTTAGTAGCCAAGTAGCCAAAGAGGAATTTTTTATGGCTCAGCAGCAAGCTGGAGGGATTGTAGACGCAAATGTAATGGGCAGACCCGTTAAAAAGAACATGTATTTTATACTGTCACATAAATAACCGAATGACTGAAGAAATAATAGATTATGCAGATTGTCATTTTAAATAAAAAAGCCCTTTATTCACCCTCCTTTCAACAACCACCTCTATATTCTAAGCGTTTTAAGACAAAGTTTCAACTCTGAGTCTGTGCCCCACCTTTCTTCATGTCCCGGAAGGGTGGGTTGCTGAAGCAGTAGGGGCAGAGGGGGTAACTCTTGCCCCGGGCTCCAGAGGTCCACAGCACCAGCTCAAAGTCGTCGAGCGGGCAGCGCAGCTCCTTGTACAGCTTGATGGCTCCATTCTGGGGAAGGCTGTAGGTCTCATCACAGTGGGAGCAGTGCAGCCTGCTGGGCTTGGCCTGGAGGGAGAATTAGTGGCATGATGACAGCTGGACATATGCATTTTTTTCCCATATTGTATAACTGCATCACACATATTCTGTATCTGCAGGTTGCAACACTTCACTGAAGCTACATCAGACATCCAACATGCTGTTGTTTTATGGCTGCAGCATTACATTAAAGAGATTATATCTCAGCTTCTTGTGCATCATTCTATGGACCTTCTCCTGGAATTCAACAGCACATATTTGATGTATAAAATTCTGTGGGTTTGCACAAAGCAACACACATGAGTAATAATAAACCAACCAAGGGGATCAGCAGGGTTGAAGAGGTTTAATAATACCTATATCTTGTAACTGCAATGTCCTGGTTCAAATATGGATTTTACAATAAAAATATAAGAGGTAAAATAGGGAAATGAGGCTACAGCTCATTTTTCTGTGCAGGAGATATGGAAGTAAAATCTGCATGAAATATACTGCAATGTTTTAATCTCACAGGGATGACTTGGAAAGATGGAAAGATCTCTCCGAGGTGAGAAATGCAAAGCCACACATTTAAAACAGAGTTTGACTGACACCGCCAAAACTGTATGTATTGCAAACAAACCCAGTATTTATGTAAAAAAAAGTCTCACCTTGAGACTTTGTCCTATATGCCCAGGGATGTTTCTGTGCACTGCCTCTTACATGCATTTAAAAATCATCAAATATAAAATTACGACATTTAGGGGAATCTTTTTCTTTCTTTTTTTGCCCTGGTTGAAAAACAGGAGAAACTGTTGCTCTTGTCTGCATACAGAACCATCATGCTAATAACTAACATAACTAATCACTCGTCATACAGGGAGATCTTGGCCCCGGATTGTGGACTACATCTTTGAACAGTACTGGTTCTACACAGGACCCAGCAGTATTAGATAAAATCACCAGAGAATCATCTGGGCTCAGAGTACAGATTTTTATACTTCACTTTATCAGTGTATAAATTCTAACCAAAAGAAATAAATATATACAAAGATGCACTATTATTGTTGGTGCATGTGCTGAATTCCTTATATAAACTCAGATGACTGACGTCATTGAGAAACTGCCTTGTAATTTAATGAATGCAAAACAGAACAAACGTACATCGACAATGAACATGAGTCACCTCTCCACCACACACACACACAAACACACACAACAGTGCTGGAAAGTCAGTTCCTGATGTTACATATCTCTCAGTGGAGGTCATCCGGAGGTTACCTTGTGCCTTTCTTGGCAGCGTTTTTGCCAGAACACACCACTTAACAGTCACATGCAATCCACTATGTATTTTTTCAGATATAATTACATTGATGATGAGCAATAGATCAGCACTCTCATGATTTATTCATGGAGTTCTGTGGTCAGGTGGAAATGCTGATAAAAGGCAGCTTGACGGCTTTGGCAGTTAAAAGGTCCTTTTTTTGATATGGCTGCTGGCTGAAGGCAGCATCCAGACATCAAGTGGTCAGGAGAGGAACATTAGTAATGCCTTGGCATCCGGTTGTGCGTCACAGGCAACCACTGTAACTTTTGTAAAAACTTTGATTGAGTTTGAAAAGGTGCAATAAGTATGGTTTTACCTACACCATAGCACACAGTGCTCATAATTCAAAATGTGAACGTTTTTAAATGTAGTGTGTCTATTTCAATATATCTCATACTTCTGCATAAGGAAAATGTGACTTGATCACATGCATCAATTACCAGCCTCTGCAGGCTATGCCACAGACCTGCTAATGATGCTGCAATTCCTGCTGGATCCCATCAGCGGCAAATAAGTCACACATTACACAATGCCCTTAAACAGCTTGTGTTCTCGTTTCAGTCATTCATGTTTCCTTAAAGAGATACATTGTCATTTTTCACAAAAATATTTTTTTTATTGTCATCACTGAGTGTAGAAATCACAAAACTGATAATCTAACATCAGTTCTACACAGAGATGGGCCACTCGGGTGATTTCTCCTGAGTCAAATGATCAATTTTTGCTGGAGAAGGATTAGAAGGTACTTTGGATGTTTCAATCAAAACATGACCTCAGTTTTTAATCCTCCTGCCCCCATTTGACTCTTCAACTGCACCCACTATTTTCCACTAGGTAAGGTAAGTAACAGTAACTGCTGGCTTGTTAGCATCGCATACCAATTTTGTGCGGTTCATGGACATAAAGCCGCCATGTAGCACCAAGGGTGCCATGGACTTTCTCACAATTCTACTACTACACACCTCAAGGTGGAAGTTTTTAGTAAGTAGGCCCTGATCAATGTTAGCTCAGAATAATTTGCTAAGATATGGAAATCCTTCCATAGTTCACTTAATGTTGCAGTGACAGTAAGATGGTAGTAATTTCATTTCCAACAAGTAGAATATTTTCCTTTTTGCTTGGACGGGTGAGTCGCAACAATATTATTACTCTATGAGGGGACCTTAAGCCCACCCAGCCCTGTTGGAGCAGATTACTTGAAGAAAACGTGGCCCCTAAAATTCAATTTAATTACAGTTACAGTTAAGCAAACCTAAGTCTTAGTAGATGATGAAGACGGTGCTCATAAATATTAAACAAGAAAATCCCCAATTTTAACTAGGTTTACCATCCCTTAAGACAGCAGAATTTCTTGTTGATTAACATAAAACACAAATAAATGTTCGGAGTGAAAACCTACGGTGTAGAACCTTGCCTGTTCAGGAAAACCTTCCATAATTCACTTTCTGTCTCATGCCATTGAAAACAAATATATATGCATAAATGAATCAGGTCAGTAATGCCAGTCAAAGAGAAGTTATACTAAATTAAATTGAGGAAGTGCCATGGATGCTGGGGTAGGAATTGGGAGACATCCAGGCCCATGATGATGACTCACTGTGCCGAGCTGCTGACTGCTTAGCATTAGTACTAAAGGCCATGGGCAGGCTGCTGACATTTAAGATGACTGAGGAGAGGACAGTTGAGTGGTTGACCAAAGAGGATAGAATGGTCACAAAGTTTGTCTGCAAATCCAGTTGTCTGTACTGTGGCTCAGTGTGGTGTTACTGACCTGGATGTACTTCATGAAGCGGTGGCACTTTCCACAGCGGGACAGGGGCTTGCCAGTGGCAGCAATGGGGGAAAAGGACACCTCCATGAGCTCATCCATGCCTGCAAAACACAACCAACTGATGTGTCTCAAAAGAAATATTTCACTTTGTTTAGCAAGTACAATTGCAAGGCTCAGGTTAAAAATAACAGAAGGACCATTTTCTTAAGGACCATACCAGTGATTTTTCATGTTTAACCTAATATGTACAGAATGTATATACAAAACAAACATTGTAAAATAAATCAACAAATGGGAGTATGTTGTGGTTTTTCATTATTGTTTGTACTGTTCATTACTATAGTACAGCACTCGCCAAAAAGTCATCCCTTGGATGTATGCATGTCCGTCCCTCTGAAATCGATTTCTTGCACCAATGGACTTCTACCCAAGCTGACTTACTGCTGATGGAGTCCACAAAGTAGTGAAACTTTCTTTTGAAGATGTCCAGGGTGTGCTGCAGGACCTGCTGGTAGTTGGCCTTTCCCAAGGCTATGAGGTTCAGCTGCTTCTCCACAGCACTGCGTATGGTGGGCAGCACAAGCTCTGCATCTGCAAAACGCATTCCCATACAGGAAAAAACATTTGTATTTCAATTTTAATTGAAATTAAGTGATAACTTTGCATTTAAAGCCTTTATTATGGCAGTGGTAGTGGTGGGGGTATGAACAGGATCAATGTTACTGGCATAATTGTGTCAAGTGGAGTCAAAATTTTGGTGCATCCTTGACAATTCTTGAATAAAACTACCTTGTGCAGCAAGTCTTTCAACCTGCACAGGCAACTGCAGCAGTCATATGCAGATATGCAGTCATGCAGCTTAGAGAGGATACTGTCTACATAGCATATGCCTTGTAGTCAGCTAGCCACGCCTCTCCTCCAGAACCCTACCTTTGATCCATCTCATGTCAAAAATTACAGACCAGTAACTAATGCCTTTTTTTCTTTCCAAAACACTGAACACGATTTGACTCCTGCCAGTTAGACAACACTTAGCAGACAGAGGTTAACTGTCCTCAGAGTGGACCCTCTCACTGGGATCCACCAGGGCTCCATCCTGGTGCCTTACTCTTCTTTCTCCAAACTAGCTTGCTTAGCTTTGTTGTCATCACATCCCACAGCTTCTTTCACAATTGCTATGCCACTGACACCGCACTTTTCTTTTCCGTTCCACCCTCTGACACTCGCTGTGGTGAGCAATTTTTGACAATCCTAGTAGAGAGCGCGTACCCCTTGTAAAGACTGAGTCCTGATCGCAGCATCCTGGGTTCGTATCCAACCCGAGGCCATTTGTTGCATGTCATCCCCTCTCTCTCCCCTGCCTTTCCTGTATCTCTCTACTGTAACTGTCAAATAAAAGCAGAAATGCCCCCCCTAAAAAAACTTAAAAAAGAAGTACTTCTTAGTGAAATCTGGATTTTCACTTATTCTCACAATGCAGTCAATGTATTTCAGTGAACTAGACTGTTTTGACCAATCCTGTGTCCCACTGGCGATTCAGCAACACTCTACAAGCCTATGGATTTAGTGGGATGCACTTGTACAAACCACAAATAAACACAAAGGCAAAGATAAGATTGTATTGGACAATGACCTGTCTTGTAGTAGCCATGTACCAGGACAATGCCTAGGTTTGTGGGTTTCAGCTTGCGTCCATGCTCTACTGTCACATAGTTCCTTTGGCAGATGTTGTTTATGTGGACGGGGATGCTGGCATCAGTACCTGCAGGAGGGTAATATAAGACTTGTTTGCTATAGTGCACAAGAACAAAGACATACATAGCGTGAGCAACATCAATATGTTTATTTCTTTCCTTCTTCCTTTCTTTGCTTCCTTCTTGGATTCTATCTGGCTTTCCCCATTCTTATGTCCAGTTTTCAGGTCAGGTGCATACCAATGCCATGTTTCTCCATCAGAGTGATGAGCTCAGCTTCGGTCAGGTAGTCCGGGGGGCTGGTCTGCTTCTCCACCAGCTTGATCTCATCCACTGTGAAAGTTTCTCCACGCTCACAAACTGGCATCGCCTCCTCCTGAGGGATGCCCTGCCATGGCATCACCTCTGTGTAACCTGTGGACAGATTACACAGTTGGTCAAGTCACCATACAATGACAAAAATACTTTCCAATGTTTTTTTAGCAGCCAGTAGAATGAATGACTGACTGATATTCCATAATCTAATGCACAAGTTTGGTTTCTTCACCTTTAACTAACTTGCCTTTTTGCATTTTTTTTTTTTTTTAAATTAAACCACCATTCTGTTATCTTCTCTCATTTAACTAGAAGGCAACACATAGAGCACATACCTCCACTAACACTATGCAATTGACAAGATATGCCAATTACACGTGTTGGATATTCACCAAAAGTGAATCACTCTCACCGCAACATGTATCTGACCAATCAGTATGAAAAGTGAATACATTCCTCCTTGCACCATGACCAACGTGTCCAGAAGGTTTCATGATGTTGTGTAAATCCATTTGCAAGTTACATGTATTTGTGAGAAGCTACACCTGCTGTCAAACCCCACTTTGGCAAATCAGTGCCCATGACTAACCTTTCCACAAAGTTTCATGCAAATGTGTTCATAGTTTTTTAAGATATTCTGCTAACAAACAAGTAAATGGAATGGGGCAAAAACATAACCCCCATCCCAGCTCTGTTAGCGGAGGCAACTATGCAAGTTATTGGAGGAAGTAGGACGGAAAACACAATTGCGAAATGCATCAACACTGATGGTTTAATTCATCTTTGAAACTGAACTTCAATCAGATCTATCATCTAACATGGGCTATCACTATTGTAAGTGAAACAGGTATTCTTCATTGCACTCCAGCCTTGAGGAAGAACTCCAGTTTGAAGCAGAAATCATCTTAAAATCTTTTACTGAAAGTACAGTGTACACAACCTCCCAACAGGTAATGTATTGGAGCAACTTTAAATAAATGCATTCAAAATGTCTCACTGTACCTTCAAAATAAAGTAATAATATATTTTAAAAATCAATTCCTATATTTTGTAGTGACAGAATATCAGCCAAGTGAGTAAAGACTGAATATTTTTTACAAACTATACTGTTATTTTAAAATTTTTATATCTGGTATGTAATGATATGCAAATTAATTCCACTCATGCCCAGATTTGACACTACATATGAATGCACTAAATTTGTAGTACAACAAAATGTCAAGGGTAGTGAATATTTTTTATAGCCACTGTATACAGCCCTTCTCTGTATTATACTGCCGGCTCCACTGTCCTTATAAATGCAGATTTGACAATAGGTTTGTTTTTTTTTTAATTATTATTGTTCTCCAAGCTATGGAAAAATTATTATTATCTGATATGAAGAAGGCCAAATACAAAAGATTGAGGGTTGATTCAATTCAACGCCAGGTCATTTCAGTCACAACAAACAAAACAAAATACAAACCAAAAAAGAAAAAAGAAATCAGACTGCAGTGCAGCCAGAGATGGTGCATTTCTCTGCTGGTCTGAAACTGAATAGGTTGACCAGTGGGCTCTGTGCACTACTGTTTTGCTCATGTCATGTTACAGGATTTCTGGGTACTCAAGCTTTAATACTTTCTACAACTGTCACTTTGTGCTGCCATTTGAAACAACCCTGTATAGAGTGGCTTTGAGAAACAATCAGAGGAAATGATGCATACAGGGGTGAGCTCAGGATCTAGCCAGAAGCTCTTACCTGGTGACAGGAGGGTTTTGCCACTGCATGAGAAGGCCTCAGTGCCAATGCTAAAGTCAATGGTGGTCTGCAGGTACTTGCAGTCTTCGCTGACAGTAGCTATGAAATGTCGCGTGATGTACTCATACAGTTGCCAGCCGTCACTTCCTGTGAAGTAGGCAAGACCAGAAAGTTCCAGGGTAAAGGGGTAAATATGTTACAAATATGATTTAAATCTGTCATAGTATCTACATAAACCATTATGTGGATCACCCTTTAGGTGAGCAAGGCACCCCTACTCAAATAGTGCCACTGAAATGCGTATGAGTAAATGCATCTCAGGGTGGTATGAAAAGAAATAATTACCTAATTACACTGTCAGGTTGTCATCAATTTCAGTGTAGTTAAATTTAAGACCTGTTAAGGCCATTCTACTTCCAGGTACAATGAAAGGTAAGACAAATTTTGACACCAAAATGCAAATGAAAACAACTTCAGAGTTATCAGAATATAGAAACAGGTGACAAATTGAAGAAAAAACAAATAGAGTGATTTAGTGAGATGTCAGGCCACTACGAGCCACCAGAACAGCTTTAGTGCTCCTTGGCATAGTTTCTCCAAGTCTCTTGAACACTCCTGGAGTGATGGAACATCATTATTCCTACATATATTCCCTCATTTGGTGTTTTGATGATGGTGGTGGAGTCCAAAATATCCCATAGGTGTCCAGCTGGGTTGAGATGTGGTGAGTGTGAAGGCCACAGCAAATGATTTACATCATTTTCAGCCTCATCAAACCATTCAGAGAGCCCTCGTACCCTTTGGGGGTGTTGTCACCCTGGCGAGTGAGCCTTCCTTCTAAGGGGACAAATGGAAAATGCCCCCCTCAGCATAACAGAGCTAGCAGACCCCCTCACTGTAGGGGTCCAGCATTCAGGTTTGACGCATTCTCTTAGTGGTCTCACCTAATGTTTTTGTACACTGAACTCTCAAATGTACATTTGTCTTTGTAATGAGGGCTTTACACACAGATTTATGCCAAGGTGCAGTGAAGCTGTTCTGGTAGCTCGTGGTGGCCCAACACCTTATCAAGACACTTTATGCTGTTTTTTCCTTTGTTACTCCTAAGCAGGTCTTCATGACAAACCTGATCTCTCATTGGAAAACCAGTGCATATTATTTTTTAAGACTTCAGCAACTGATTTTAATTCTTGAAAAGCTATCTTGAACAGTGCTGGAGACCTTTTGAGGCCTTGAATTTAACTACAACATTACGACTGAGGAATGCCATTGCCAGCTGGAGTCTTTGTTAATAGGTATTTAAGACTTAGGGACTTGGGGACAACATCACTGTAAAATGAGATATACAACCAGACATAAACAGAGTTATAACCAACCCAGCTCTCCCTCTGAAGCAGCCCGCATCGGGGTGATGGGAGGATGGTCTCCTGCATCCATTCCTTTCCTGGGTCGATTCAATCCAGCTGACAACAGAGCCTTCACCTGATGGAAAAGTAAGACAACCTGCGTGTATCCACATTCCAAAGGATTTCATCAGTCGGCGTACTCAAGGAAATTGTGCAATTCAGGCCCATCAGTGTATTTACATGTCCATGCAAAGTTAGTATTTTATCTATCAGTTGATAAGTGAGTATTTTTTTTTCGTATCCTTGGTCCTGTGGTGGCCCTCACCTCCTGTCCCCACAGGGGGTTGCTCATCTGCTGCTTCAGGGTTCCCTTTAGGTCAAAGTTCTCTGGGTAGTGGGTGGTTTCAGTGCGTGGGTAGCTAATGTAGCCTTGCGTGTACAGGCGCTCTGCAATCTGCATGGCATGCTGTGGACCCATACCTGAGACAACAAAAACATCACTCTTGTCTTTTGAGTTGGTAAAACATGAATGAAACTCAATCAATATACAGATAAACTGGAGAAAAATCAAACATGATGAATGAATTTAGATTTGGACAACATGGTGTCAGCGAGTGAGGTTACATGCAGTTAAGAGGCATTACTGCTGGTTAGGACAGCACCTGAAATAAAACCAAGGTCCAGATTCACAAAAGGTTTCTACAGGGAGGAGAACTTTCTATGGGGCTGTTCAGACATGGTATTAACATCTGTGTTGGGAGATTCAATCACAAGCAGGTAGCACTAAATGTGTGAACACAAACAAAACGGTTTGACGATACATTGAGATCTGATCACTCAAACCACATTCGGAGATGGCCTGGGACACATTTGTCCGCATATTTTGTAGTTTGAATCCATGTGTGTCCCCGGTCGCAATAAAGGAGGGCCTAGTCAACTGTGTACAGTCAACCTACATAAGGAGATGTACGTATTCATTTCTGCGATACCCTAAAATTTCAAAAAGATTTTGAGCGCGGGCACAGGAGCAGAAATGAACGGAGGTGATATATTGACGGAAGTGATGTAAGTACTTGCTTATAGAGTGGACATACAAAACACCAGGTCTGAATAGGGCCAGTGAGCCAAGAACCAAATTCACTTACATTTTTCAATACAATTCCCTAAAATTACTATAGCACAATATAAAACCATTTCAAGAGTGGTGCTTAGACTTTTCACAAAGATTTTAGCCAGTCAGAATGGCTGCTCGTCATGATGAAGTCATTGTTACACTAAACTAATATTGACTTCTGCCACTTGCTGGGACCTAAACAGTATACCCAAACAACTAAAGCCTGTCTTGACATAATAGAAAGACAGGAGACAAATCAGGCAAGTTGAAGTACATCAGTAGCAACAGGGACTTAAGTAACTGCTAACATACCTAGGGCTGAGCTGGCCACTCGCAACATCTCCACTGTGTTCAAGGCCTGAGGCCTCTGCTTGGCCTTCTCCTTCTTACTCACTGACTCCACCTGTAGTAAGGACAGAATTAATGTAAAAAAAAATAAATAAAATGTAATAAATAAATAAATAAAATGAAACAGAACCAATCTAAATTAGTTTGGTGTATCAGCTACACCAAGATTGATGAAAAGATCTTTATTCTTTTGAGGTGTCTGATTGTAACTGGATCTATGGGGGAAAAAAGTCTTCCATTGTACAGTGTTGGGTCTGCTTACCCGGGCCTCCCTGGAGGTCTTGGCCAGGTTAACAAACATCTGACCCACTTCCCTGTCGAAGACCCTCACCCTATTCCAATCCAGCGTCAGAGGGCTCTCCTTTCCTTTGAACACCTGACACAAACACAGCACATGCCTGTCACTATAACCCTGGTGAGTCAAACTGCATTACGACAGGGGACTGAATCTGGGGATCTTACCTTTGCCTGAATCACCCAGTATGTCTCTGGTTTGAAAGACTGGATCTTGTCATGGCGCTCAACACAGAAGCCTAGAGTTGGGGTCTGGCAGGGTCCAAATGAGATCAAGGAGGAATCCAGGTTGCCATACTTACCTTGGAAATACTTGGTCTGGAACCTGAAATATATTTGACCAACAAGACAAAGTCAAGTGTTAAATTCATCGTTACCACTGATTAATTGTAATGGATCTCATGAACAAGGACATGGGGTTCTGGCAGTGTTTCTCAACTACTGGGTATCACCACCCCTTTTTTACCTACATGATGCCACTGCTGGTGCTGGGCTAGGGCTTGTTTATCATTTGCTCCATGGTTTAATGATAACAGCTTTCTCCAGCTCACCTCCAATTTTCACATATGCCTTAGATTTTTTGTGAACCGTCCAACTTGTTGATTTTCTTTTTTAAAAAGGATGGTTCAATTAGTATAAACAATGCAACATTGCCCCGGCTTCCGGTCCTTTAGATCACAAGTTCCTTGGTTTAAGTCAAACAAGTTTTTGGTGCTGGTAAAATCAACCCTGGGGCTGATTTTCCTGGCAAGTGCTGTCATAAAGAATGTCATTCTTGACTTATTTTGGCACAAACTGTAGGACAGAGAATATGTTTACCATTTGAGAGGGACTGCAGAAAAGAGAACATCTTTATTGTTTGTCTTGCAGTACAATTCACATTCACACTTGTATCAACGAAGTGATGAATTGTAACGCTGTACCAGACTACAGCTCTGTGATAAGATCTGAAGAACTAACAATAGGCAAAGATTACAAAATTAGGAATGACTCTTCTCATCCATTACATATAGAATTTGAAATTTTACTCTCAGGGGAAACATTATAGATTACTGAAGGCTAATAGAAATATTTGTCCCAAGGGCTATTAAGGTCCTAAATGAAACTAAGATCCACAGATCCAGTCTTCAGATCCAGTCTTCAGATACAGATGGAGGGAGCGTATCCTAAGGGGTCAATACTGCTGGAGTTCATCAAGACTTCCATTTTACCTATAACCTATGTATTGTTTTAGGTATAAGGTCTTTCACAGTGAAACCAAAGACAAACTTCCACACCTGCAGACAATAAACTTTTTATAGTTGTATCTGAAAATGTTACAACCCCCCATGTAAATACATTTATCAGTCCCAGACACCATGGCCTTGTTCCCACCTGGTATTAACATCCATCCTGAGAAATCCAAGCACAAGCTGACACCTCTAAGCACTGGGGTAAACAGCAGCAATGCATCCTCAATGCATCCTCAACGAGTGATTGGATCTCAGGACGCATTCTGAGGTGGCCTGGGACACTTGTGTTCCCATCGCATTAGAGGTGTAAACAGACATGCGTCGCAGGACGCATCGAAGGGCCGCCCACTCACCTGACATCCTCTGTCTTTAAGCTCTGGTCTAGTCCAACACCCCCTACATCAACACGACCGTCACTTTTCCAACAGAAAAAATATGTGACCTGACTCTGCCCAGTGCAGCTGCACTGTCAGCTGATGGATCAAATGCAAACGTAAGTGTAGGTCAGCAGCTGTTTAACAAATAAAAGCTCTCCTTAATAAGACATGAGATCCCCTAAAAACATGATGCAAGAAATTCTGGGGGGTCTCTAAAATATGTGTTGACAAATTCAGGGGGGGGGCAGCCTTTTTTAAATTTCCGCAGAATTAAACACATTCTTTCTAACCTTAGATGTGATAGTTACTATAAGAATACTACAGAAATATTATAAGCAGCCATGCATCTGTGCGCGTTGCAGTTACTACAGGAATACCACAGATTTATCATCAGTTGATTTATCCACCCAAGCAGAGAACCCTCTCGAACGCTCTGGAATAACCAAATAATCGGAGCCTGAACGTGATCAGGTTGAGCCTGTAAAATGAGGCTGGAGAACATGCTGCCTGTTAAATGCCACTTTATTTTTATTTTTTGCATGGAAGGAGGACCAGCAGAGAAAGAATTTAATTTCTCTCTCTCTCTGTCTTTCTCTGAAATGTTACATGTTTGCATATAGAGCAGGAAAGTGAGATCCAATCAAAAGTGGGCAGGCGAGACACATGTTAATGTCAGGTGTGTATGGACAGACTTACAGCTGTCCACTTGTGTTTAGATTAGCAAAGACACATTTTAATACCATGTGGGAACAGAGCCCATGTGACTGTAGTATACTACGAGAGAATATTTTAAAAAAACACGGCCGGGGCTCCTGAAGACAAGGATTAAGAACCACTGCAGTAATGAAATATTGGGGGGGCATTCATTAGGCACTTTAATCTGCCATATGTGTTCATAAGTGGTTCACGATTATGTTTTGTTGTGAAATGAAGAGGCAAATTTAGCCTATTAGAATCCAGTGTGTGCCTGAGCTTCCAACTGAGCTTTCTCTTTTGCTCTGGGGCAAAGATGCTGTGGGATTCTGTGTGCTCTCCACCTTCATCAAGCTGTGAATTAGAGGGTATACTAGCCTCAGTCAAGACATCCCCCCTCTCCCTCCTCCCTCAATAACAATGCAGCTCTGCCTGCCTCATGGCTACTACAGCAGCTGATTTCATTGATAAACCAAGTTTTACTGGTTAACACCAAAGAGGAGTAACTAGTCATCAAAATGAGCTGTTACTGTATTTGAATGGAATGAATACCTTCAGTTTTTTGGCCTCCATGGAACACTGTTAAAAATCAGTTCCCTCCAAAATAATTATGGTGCAGCAATGGGAAATCTTGTGTAACATGGCAGTCCGGCAGAACAAGAGTGTCTGTGGTTCAGGACAGCAGCTTACCGAGTGAAGGCGCAGCCGATGCGTAGGTCCAGCTCCTGACGTGCATCCACTGACAAAGCTTCATTGCGATTGGGCTCCCCCAGGCGGTTCATGGCATTCCAGATATCAGTGTCAGTGATAGAGCTGAATTTTGCCCGGTAAATGCTGCGCTCCCCAAAGTGCGCCTTGCTCATCACTGGCTGGATGGCATCCAAAACCTGGGAAACATGAGAAATGGTGAATGAGCACTCACAAGATAAAAATATCGGTGACTGTATTTGCAGATGGGGTAACCCAGCTATTGTCCAAGGTCTTAGTCAGGTTTAACGGTTTACAAAGTGTTGGATACCCTGTGATTGAGTCTCTTTGTTGCCATGAATAAACCAGTCACTGGAATATTGTCCCTCCCTCTTGGACTAAGCAGCAGGTTACTTCTAATACAGGGGAAAGAGGGATGACCACAACAGAAATCTGCAGGACCTTCTTGATGCTGCTGACAAATAACCTTAAGTTACAGAAAGATGTTTCCATGCCGCATTAACCTGTTCATTATGGGACTATGCCAATGCATAATAGTAATTTACTAACATTTTTTAACCCTGTTATAACATTTACATGCATAGATCCACAACCAAATTACTTTGTAACTGAGTTAAGAACTCAATTCCCTGTGCATGTAAACATAGCCACTATATGCTAGCTCAAACTGTTAAACCAAAGACTTACAGTGGAGCTCAGGCAATGATGCTTAGCTGCATTGGCTATGATAATAACAACTGATGAACAACTCTTTGTCTCAAGACAAAGAGAATCAAAATCAATGTTGCTTACCTCAAAACAGATGTTCTCGCCTTCTTTATCGCAGTCCAACCATAAAACCACATAATCACAGCCTTTGGCTTCAACCTGACATGAGATAACACCAGGCATTTTAGAAAAAGTGTGGAAAATGTAATTTAAGCGACAGTCCAAAGATACAGTTCTAGGGATGATGTGACAGTTATAAAAGGTTGCTTGATGTTAGCCATAATTTGGTTGAGAAGTTATGGATTGTTCAAGCTGAAAGGGATATGCATTTTTGAAAAGGTACAGTGTAATTATCACTGTATTTCTATAATTATTCAATTATATAGCAATCTCGGTTATTAAAGGACTGTAGAACCTTCATCTGCAATGACAATTTACGCTCACAGCTATACCCCACTGTTACACATCCAGACTTGTCTGCATATTTGTTTCCATAGAACAAGGGGAGCCATTCAAAGTGAATATGCTTTCTGTTTTGGTGAGACTTTGTGCCCTGAGTCAATCCTGAGCATTTCACACCAAATAATAACCAGGGAAAAACACATAGCAACACATACAATGGACCAATTACAGCCTCTATTCGATACTATCAAAATGAATCTGACAAATACATACTTTCTTTTTTCTTTATATAGCATCAAATCACAACAGAAGTTATCTCATGATGCTTCACAGGTAGAGCAGGTAAAGACCACGCTCTACAAATTACAGAAGACATACAGTACTAAGATAAATATTCTACATGTAACGTTTTTAAAGGACAGTTCTAGCATGAGCTGAAATTTTTTGCATGTACCACAGTTAAATATAACTAGGCTCATTCAATTCCAAATGCCATAGAAACTAAGTCCAATTACTTCTAATTTGGTTGGTAACGGTAATCCATCACTGTGAATGAGAAGATAATAACTGCAATTTCCAAAGTTGCATCATCAGAATGCCAATCTCTTGCTAAAATGAGACTCACCTTGGTGCCTTCCTCACAAATATCACGTACTGAATGTCAGAATCAGAAATACTTCATTGATCTCTGACAGAAAATTAGGTATGTCCCAATTTTTCCACAGTGACCCAAAGCTTGACCAAACGAATGAAAATTGAAAAAAATCTGTGTGCAGGGGAGGACTGTAACTAATGGGCCAAACCAATAAATCAATCAGCCTGTAGTGATTAAGTAGCAAAATTACCTGGAGGAACTTGACCATGTTGAGTTTGGGGTTGGCCTCCTTCTTCTCTGTTGGAGCTTTGCTGAAAAGTTCAGCAGGATCCACCTTGTCCCAGTTGTTGTACTTCCCTTGAAAAAGGAATCCAAAGTAATGAACACAAATATACTATAAATGAAAACTTATCTTAGGAACAGAGAGACAAGGCAACATAAGATTGCTAATTGTGGTGGATGAGCGAATGCAAAGCACAAGCGTGCTTTGTATTCGCCCATGGTACAAACAGGAAGTTTCTTTCTATTGCTTTAACACAGAAGTGTTGAGTGTCAAAAGAAACTGGGCAAGAGCTAGGACACAGAGGACCCTGTTTACAGTTTTACTATGCATGAGACATATGAGTACGATGCATCTTGGAGATCTGGGTTAGATTGATTTACCAATATATGTTGTTGTTGTTGTTTTTTTTTATACTGGATATTGGCATGTCCGTATCTTCCCTCTCTAATGTAGAAGAGGTTATTCCCAAGCCCCTTTGTTAAATACTGGGAAGATAGTGAAAGCATGGAAAATAGAAGTGAAGGGAAAGAAGAGTGATACAGAGGAATGGAATGGATGGATATGAAGCCATGATTCCAATTTTAATCATACATTGTCACTAGAGATGAGACAACAATGCCAGGTGTGGTGATCTGTGATGGCGACCTGTCTCGGCTGCCCGGCTGTGACTGGATCACCATCACAGTGTTCAACCCAAGTCTGAATAGCGCCAGAGCATTACATCATTCTTGTTGGTATCCAACAGTCCAACATCAACTCACAAGTTATCTAATGAGCATCAGCTAGCTAACCTGAAGTAAGAATGAGGAGAACATAGGAGGATGTAGCTAAATGATGTCCTCCTGGGTAAAACAGAGCACTAAGTTTTAGTAAACTGATACAGTAAACTGAATAAGTGACCTTTGTATGAATAGGAACACTTCTTAGTCAACTTGACAGCCATACAGAGCTGGGATGTCCTGAATATGTATGGGCAAAATGCACTTGGTGAACGACATTGTATTTGAGGGCAATGCCATCAACTAAAGATAGGAGAAGGGGAAACAGGGTGTAAAACTGATACCCACCGATGAAATCCAGGCTCATCACGTGTCCACACACAGAAGTCATCTTAAAGCGCACAGATTGGCCCTGGAAGCTGCCGCTGTACTCGTGCACTGAGCATGCTCCATTGAGCCCCTTGCGACTTGCACAATTTCCTGAAGGTCAAAGACAGCAGAAGAAGAAGCATGGTCAGTCAGAAATGCTAGTGTCAGTCAGAGGGAGATGTAACTATTTTCCCCTGTGACTCCACTTCACACTCCACATGGGGCTGACACAGGCTCACCATAATTCATTGTCATTTTGCTGCACATGATCACATGGAAACGTTGCTCTCACATAGAAAGTGTGTACCACTGTACTGACTGGCCCGAGAGGCCATTACAGTTTATAGTTGCATTTAAGGGAGAAATCTTATGTTCCCAATATGATATACAGCACACAATAGGCGAATGGTTAATTGACTTGCTGAAAGCTTTTGCTTATTCTGGAACTGGCTGAACTTTCAATGTCTTTAGTATCATTCACCAGGCATCCCATTCAGTGCAGTATACTTATATCATATATCTCATACATATGAGGTAATATCTCATACATACAAGTTTGAATTTGAAACAAGGCAAAATTCCCATCTTGCCTCTCATAGCTGCCAAAAATTCCTATGAAAGGGCTATAGAAGGTATTTTAAAAAGCACACTTGTGTCACTTCAGTTTCCGAATGTTACGATCATGCTATGATTGATGAAAAATGGCATTCATTTATTTTTAAGATTTCTGATCTTAAAGACAGAATGAGGAGAATGTCCTACAAAACAATGTACAGATGTATAGAAATAATCCCTCTCAATCATGACTTCTGAGCCACTAGGAGTGTGTGTTGGTGTGTGTATCTGCAGAGACCCTGCCCTTTGCCTAGGTTGTCTTGCTTTGCTGAGCTAAGGACTCTTCTGGGAATCGGACTTTGGGCACTGGGTGCACAGCTCCCAGCCAGTAACAGAAGTGCCTGATCGATACCACGACAACCAATAGGAAGCTATGAAAACCACGGAAATGGAAAAAACGAAATCCACTGAGGCAAAACGGCAAGTCAACAAAGCTCGTTCAACAA
Source organism: Myripristis jacobus (assembly GCA_900302555.1). Lineage (NCBI taxonomy): Eukaryota > Metazoa > Chordata > Actinopteri > Holocentriformes > Holocentridae > Myripristis > Myripristis jacobus. Next base: position 38,034 of record OMLB01054405.1, read on the forward strand.
CAAGAGTGAATCTGGGGTTGGCTTTGACCTGCCGGCGAGCACTTAAGGAAAGGATGAGGATGAAAAGCAACATGGTGTTGGTCCGTTTTCTGTTGGACAGGTAGGTGCCAGTGGGCCAAAGTTTTTTTCATCTCTAAACCAATACAACAAATATGTTAATGTAAACCAACAAAATAGCTTTTGTCAACTAAGCTTAATAGTGTTAGTGCACAGTATACCAAGACTAGAAAGGTATCACAATACCCTGCCATTTAAAAACGGTTCCATACCCCCATTTGATTAACTGCACTGTAAAGTTTGAAAAGCACTCTGTGAAAACTTTGCAGTGAATCCATTTTTATCTTACCCAAAAACTGGACCTAAACTTGGTAGCATGAGTCAGAAATAGAGTTTGACAAGAGTTCGGTTTGATGCTGAGGCAGAAAATCCTCTCTTTTCCCATTTGTGTGTGTGACAGTGATTGGTTGGGTTGGGCCGGGGGGCAGTGGATGACTGCCTTTGTTACCTGGGCTGAATGCTACATGGTGACGTCCTCTCTGCGGCAAATGGCTCTCTCTCTCTCAAGGCTGAATGCTAATGACAGGTACACTGGCAGAGGCCATTGTGATGGCAATCAAAGTGACCAATAACCCTACCTTCACCTAAAGCCCCCCTCGTCTGACGTGAGCACCCCTACCCCCATACATCATTCTGCTGGGAGGTGGGAATCCCATTTGGGCCATGGAGCATAAATAGAGCCCTGTCCAGGATGCAGATCACCTCCAAGCCCTCCTAAAACCAAAGTCCCCACGGCAGAAGCTACAGTGCTCCGAAAACCATCCATAACTTCAAACTCAGCCATGGAACAGCTCCAGGTAAGACCAGACTCCACAGGGACAATGATGACGGCTGAGGCACTGTCAGGTCAGGCTTTACGAGCAAATTAGTTTTGGGTTATACTCTGTAGTAGGTTAAATAAGTTTGATTTGTGCTTAGTTTCTGATTCATTTCCTGTAACAGCCAGGACTTGATGTTGTGAGCATTTTATTCACATTTGCTCCAAAGAAATATCAATAGCGAACATCAGTTGGTCAGTCCATTTCAGTTCATTACATTCTGACCTTCTTCAGTTTTCCTTACATTTTTTAAATATGTATTATTAAGAAAATGGAATTTAATATTTAAAGTTATTTTACAAATAGCACAAAAAATTCTAAATCGGTGGGGGTTAGTAACATGTTGTGTGAGAGTGAGTTTTGAAGTACCTAAAACAAATTTACACTCACTTTGGAGCAGCTGGAAATCAGGGGCAAAATCTGGAGGGTAAATTTGGGAAGCAAAATGGGAAGCTGATAAAAAAAAAACAAAAAAAACAAAACACATTGAACACCTTGAAACCATCAATAACTAAAAATCAAAGCCATCATCTTGATGGCAATTTGCATGCAAATTTTAAGGCTGAAATCAAATTGTCTTTGAGATATAGTGCCCAATACACTGGATACTGAACAGAGGCGGAAAAAAAAAACAGGACTACCACATAACTAATTAAAAATTTTTTTTCCAGAGTGCTATTTGCAAAATTAGCATTTACATATAAAAAAAAATATGAGGCAAATCTAATGGTCAGGTGGGATTTTTTTTTTGTACTCACTTACATTTAACTGAGAAAATTAACTAAAACTGAACTGAGATGGACTGACCCTGCTGAAAAATGTGCTGTACAGTGCTCAGGACAAGGTGTTCTCCCTTTCTGCAGCTGCTGCGTGTGTTTCTGCTGTGCCTGCTGGCCCTCCACCAGTGCCTGGCCATGCCGTTGGGCAGCCAGTGTGTTGATGAGTCCTTCTGCACCACCAGCCTGCAGGACTACTACAGCCAGCTGATCAACCTGCCTCACCGCATCAATGAACGCAGTGTCGCCACCTGGAGCTACGTGTGAGTACCTCCTCACCATGGAGGCTTTCAAATTATTTTAAACCAAAATTCCGCCTTGTTCCCATCTGGTATTAACATCCGTCCTGAGAAATCCAAGCACAAGTTGACACCTCTGAGTACAGGTGTAAACAGCAGCAATGTGTCCTAAATGCATCCTTTTTTTATTTTTTATTTTTTTTATTTAAACCTTTATTTTACCAGGCAAAAAAAATTTGCTTGAGATAAAAAATCTCTTTTACGAGCAAGGCCTGGCCAAGAAGGCAGCAAGCAGGATACATATACACACAAAGACGGGACAGACATGGGAGGAAGAGACATGAGAGGAAGAGAAGAAAAAAAAAAGGCCAGAGGGGGGATAGGGGAGAGAACGAGTATGTTAAATCAAGCAAAATAGAACAAAACAAACACAACACTACAATCCTGAGGGATTAGACCTCACGACACACTCGGAGGTGGCCTAGGAAGCTTATGTTCGCATTGGAAACAGACATGTGTCCCAGGACACACTGAAGGACCGCCTACTAACCTGATGTCCTCTGTCTTGTCCAGCTCAACATCCCCTACACCAGGGGTGTCAAACTGGTGCCATGGAGGGCCGAGGGGCTGCAGGTTTTCATTCTAACCGAAAACTCCACCAGGCTCTCCATGGCACCAGTTTGACACTCCTGCCCTACACCAACACAACCGTCACTTTTTCAACAGAAAAATATCTGACCTGACTCTGGCCAGCAGCTTAACTGTCAGCTGATGGAGCACATGCAAATTGAAATGCAGGTCAGCTATAAAGCAGTTGTTTAATGAATTTAAAACTCCCATTAATAAGACATGAGCTTCCATAAAAACATGATGTAAGACATTTTGAGGGGTGTCTAAAATATGTATTGACAATATGCAGGGTTTTTTCTTCCAGATAAAATTTGGAGGCGGCAGCCTTTCTTAAATTTCGTGCCCTGGCACAATTTAACACACTCTTTCGAACCCTAGACATAACAGAATTACCATAGGAATACTACAGAATTATTATAGGCAGCCATGCGTCTGTGTACATTACAGTTACTACAGGAATACTACAGAAATTCATATGTACCACAGGTTGATTTATCCACCCAAGTGGAGAATCCTCTCAAACTCACTGGAATAATTAAATAATCTGAGCCTGAACATGATCAGGTTGAGCCTGTAACAGATGTGATATACTCTTCAGTAACCGAAGGAGCATTAAAATGAGGCTGGAGTCCACAAGAATGTCTCCTTTTGTTAAATACCTGCTGCCTGTTAAAAGTTGTTTTATTTTTATTTTTTGCAAGCTAATAGGGAATTTCATTTCTCTGAAATCTGAAATGATGCGTGTTGATTTGCATATAGAGCGGGAGTAAGATCCGATCACAAGTGAGACACATGTGGAGAAGCATTTTAATGCCAGATATGTACCAACAGACAGACTGACAGCTGCCCACTTGTGTTTGGATTATCAAAGATGAATTTTAATACCAGGTGGGAACAATCCTTCATCTTTAGTAGAGTTATGGGTTGGAATTATATGAGCCCACATGGTTGTGAAATATCTTCATTAGTTGGCCAGTGCTCCCCTGGGCTGCTTATCCAGAACAAAATATTTCTATCACTCCATTCACTCCCATTGCACGGAAAACAGCTTTCAAAATAAAACTTTTAGTACATAAGCAAAGGTGGACAAAGCAGATTATAAAAAAGCCAAGACGTCCCAGTGCCCCTTTTTTTTTTTTTTGGAGGGAATTTAACAGTTCTTTTCTTGTTATTCTGCTATTTCAATTGGAAAGCAGATCCAGCAGGTAGTCTGCAAGAAACTTTGGAATAGTAGTCTTATGCTAGGAAAAAAACGACCTGATAGTACTTTATTAATAACTGTAATTACATGTAAAAAGGGAACAAAGGCTTGCTGTTTTTATTAGCATAATCCACTTTGCTCATGTTCATTTATGCACAAAAAGTGTAATTTTGGGAGCTGTTTTGCCATGGAAGTGAATAAAGAGACAGAAATACAGCATTCTGCAGGGAGCACAGAGCTACTAATTAGGATATTTCACCACCATGTGGACTCATTTATCTTCCAGGTAATTATACAACCCAACACCCCACCAAACTTCTATTGCACTTTAGACCACTTTTCAAGATAGGCTTTCACAAATAAGCTACACATTTAAGCTTCATAGGATTTCTTGTGGGAGCAAACATACTTGCCTGATAAAGCTGCTGCTGCTGCATATGGATGTACTTTGTAGCATGTTTACTGACAAACTAGCAAAGCAGTGAAGAAAGACTAAATGACAACATGCCTTTGATCTGTCCCTGCTCCTCATCTTAAAAGGGAGAACATCGATTTGAACCGGGTGCCTCAGATCATCCACGAGGCCAACTGCCACACCAGCCACTCCTGCTCAGGGGTGGACAATGCTTCCAACCTCGAGACCATCCCCATCTCCCTGAGAATGCCTGTCCTCAAGAAAAACCCTAGCTGCTTCCCCAAGACCAGCTACTCCCTGGAGTTTGAGCCCATCAACATAGCCTGTATATGTGCCACCACCAGACAAAGCTGATTGGGACTGCTTGAATGTCAATTTAGGATTTACTTCACCAAGGTTAGGAATGTATGTTTATTCAGAAGGAGCATCGGCAAAAGATAAATCCATCTGTTATTATTTTCCAGAATACAATGACAATGTCAAAATTCAATCCATGCCTGTTAACAGCTTGTCATAGTAAATAAAAACATTTTACATTACATGGTGTTTTTACCACATATGTGAAATTCCGGTAAAAGTAGTTATGGCAAGATATGACTACAAGAATTAAGGAAAACGTATTGTTGCTAGTAACAGTGCAACCCCTTTGTGCTCAGAGGATCTGAAGATCATCACTCCCCGAGCTGAATGAATGTAACATACCTGACCACAATCAAACTGTTTAAATTAAGACTTTTACTTGACAAATTAGTCTGGTACAACGGAAAGTGAGGAGATTATTGGGGTTTGCCGGTTGCTAAAGTTAGATTTCTTACTTTGCGATATCCCAGATTATATAGCATTAAATTCCTACTCACCTTTGGACAGGATTTTGGCAATGGACTGAGCCAAGGAAGGCTTCTCTGCCACCATCAGCACCGTCCTCATCCTGGCTGGAGTTGGGACAGCTGCACTCCGCTGGCTTGCTAGCGTTAGCCTGCAGCTAACCTCTTCCCAAACACTTCCTGCTTAAAACATACCACTGTTTTTTTTGGGGCACTATTTCCAAACATATGAATGAGTTTAACGATACCAACCCTCCTTTATAAAGAAAACGCTAAAATAAAATAAAACTGACATGAAATATAACTGTTACGGAGGGACATCTAATACACTCGCTTTCTAGCATAAATTGTAAGAGCTGCCATGTTTTAGAAGATTCACTTCCGGTGCCACAGGAAGCTCCATTACGACACTGAAAGGATGCGCCGTAGTTTTCTTTTTCTTTCTTTAAAAAATTTGCTATCGAATAGGTATTTATTGAATATAATACTTAGAATTATACGAAGAGGCTATTTCATTGTTTTGGAACATCCCCTGTATTCTTATTTAGAATTCACAGGTTTTATATTTAGGTATGTGTGTGCCTATCTATGGATATAGATGGTTATTTATAGATATAGATGTATACATATATAGATATCTATATAGATAGACAGGTTTTCTTTTTGTCACAGTAATATAAGTATTAATTCAATTATATGTTTGGCATTGAGCTCATAGTTAGTGGTTTTATTGTTTTATTGTTAGTTTTATTGAGGTGTTTCTAATATTCTGTCCCCCCTCATGTATATAGTAGTGGAGGACAAAAAGAGAAACACCTCTCAATATGAAGTCCAGTACAAGACCTCTGCAAACTACCACCTCAATAATAAACACAGAATTAAACTGACACATTCTCCACAATGTCAACACAAACTGAATTTATGGCAGAGCTGCTGACCTGAACTGCATTAGACTGGACAGCTGGAGCTGAGAAAGTGGATACTGAGTGTATATACAAGGCTAGATATAGATATAGATATAGATATAGATATTCTTTCCTTCATTTGTTCTTTCTTTCCCTCTTTTGTTCATCCTTCCTTCATTCCTTCCTTCATCCCTTCATTCCCTCCTTTCTTCCTTTATTCATGAATCCAGTTTCTGCATTTTTCAAGCAGGCCAAGTCCATTTGTTGGTTCATATTTGCAATTGCACACTCTTCATAAGTGCAAGATTTGGGAAATATTTATAATTTGTCCTTTTTGTAATGTACAGAATGTCAGAATGGGATAGGCCTGCTGGGATCCCATCCTACTGTTCCTCAGACTGGCCACTAGATGGCTACAGAGTACATGACTAAAAACGGTTTGCACTCGCCAACCTCTGAAAGCACAAGTGAGCAAAGCAGCTCTACAAAGCTCACATTTTGGATTTCAAGCCCCTGTTTTGGTGTCACTGACCACTGAGTCTTTTCAGGCTTTTTTTGTAATAATCATTTACAAGTCATGGGAGAGAGCAGTGCCTCATACTATGCAACGGCAGCACAGGTGCCAGAAATGACCAAAATGTTAACGTGTGAGCATACAGCTATGTGGGAAAATCCTGTCTTGTCACCTCACTGTTTACTGTCCAAACCCGCCCCCCAACCCACACACACACACACACACATATACACACACATACACACACACACACACACACACACACACACACACACACACACACACACACACACACACACACACACACAACCACACACACCACAACACACAGCGGTTAATTTCCCATTCACACAGTCACATAAATCATAATCATCCCCGGACATGACATGAGTCC
>OMLB01054406.1:0-31893 GCA_900302555.1 Myripristis jacobus
CCCTAAACCCGTTATTTGGGGATTTAGCATTTAGGAAGAGGCGTTCCCCCGCAAAAGTTGCTATCTTGCGCACCTCCCGTTATCCGTAAAACACTTGCGCTACCCGCTATATTATGCATAGGCGTGGTTTGGGCGTTACGCCAGTTAAGCTAATCAGTGTGCCAGGTGCCACTGCCTTTAAGGGCAGGATGCGCAATCCTAAATCCTAAAACCAAGACCCGCGATGGAGAGAGGAAGGTCGCGATTTAGTATTATCTCTACCATCTTCTCTGGGGTTCAACTGAGGCTAAAGCAAGGTGGCTTCTTATTCGGGAGGTGGAGCCGCATGTGCACGTCCTCATGTGTCCAAGTGGATGCGCATTGAGGCGCCTGGGCGCGCTCTTGTAGATGCCCAAAAGCGGATAGCGGGTGGTCAGGACCACCCGCTACCCGCTATCCGCTTTCCCTAAAGTGTGTGCGCAAGATAGCAATTTTAGGGAAAGCGCATGAAACATGCCCACGGACACACCTCCATGCGCAAATACCGGAGTCGGCATAATGGATAGGTGGGGATGAGTGTGGCGCAAGATACCGTTTAGGCTCCTAAATCCGCAATTCGCGGGTAGCGGGTAGTGGCAGCGGGTAGCGGGAGGCACAAGATAGGGCACTAAATCTCCGGTATCCAGTTGTGTGTTCAGCATTTCCCGAAGGCATTTGCATTTCGCTTAAATATTGCTGCAAAGACCACCTCTGCAAAATCTTTTCATGTGCAGTCATGAAGAGTCCAAGTGGCTTGTCAAGTCAAATGCAAGCACTTGTGCAGATAAGCATCGTCGAGAAAAATTTACCACCTTTTGATACTGATACATAGGAATTTTCAGTGAAAGATCAGCTTTGATAACTTACGGAGATAAACCACTCTAAGAAACCAGGTCAAGAGGTCATCGGAGGACATTTCAGTGTGGGGTTATTGGGTAGGTTTATCTATGAAAAGAAGACCTACATGATGCTGTTGTCTTAAATAAAGGGATAGCACCAACCAAAATATCACTGTGGGTTTGATGTGTAGCTGTCTAAATCAGCTGACATCAAATGATAAGTTTCCTTATAATGACCATTCCATGGCCTTCATAAGGAAACCTAAGCAGTAGCCATTATTGGTCATTATTAGGTCTGCTAATGGAACACAGTAACCAAACAGAATGGATGATCTGGTTTAAAGATGATCTAGCATCATGCGTCAGAATGCAGTCATGTAGACAGGAGATAGGTCCTTTATCTGAAATTTCTTGAGGGCTGACACTGAAGTATCATGGAGCAAAAAAGAGAGAATTTAGCCTGACACTCTATAGCCCAATCAACTTAGACGGGTTTATCCCAAAACCACCGTTCTTCTAGGTTGTGTAACTAACCCACCACAAGTCATTATAAACTTACAGAGCCTTCTGGGAGGAATCTACGGAATCAGAGAGAGAGAGAGGTTGACAACAGGAAGTAGCAGTATATAGTTGATCTAGTGGAACCTGTTTGTAATGGAATGCCTTATTGTTGCAGCCTGGGTAGAGGATCCCCTCAGTGCCCTAGGCTAGTAATGGCACCAGTACCATGGCTATTGGTCGAGACCTATAGTAGTCGCACTAGGGTTAAAATAGTCAAGGTTCCCACACATCCTGGAAATCCTGGAAATGTATAGACTACTTTTCCAATCATTAAAGACACCTGGGAATCTTGAAAAGTCATGAAATTTTCTGGGAATATAATTGAAATCCTGGAAAATTATAAAGTTTGCTCAAGATGACATATTCAGACCTTTTACTCAGGTCTCACTGCACAGTTTTAATTGTTGATGCCTCAATTCTGCATCATTTATACCCAGCTCTCATGGTTTGCTGTGCTGCAGTCACGTGTATGGAAAGTCAAACAGGTCAGAAACACACAAAACCACACTTTGATCAGTGCAGCTTTGTCAACTTGTTAGTGTGTTGTAAAATTTTTTTTATTACACACAAACAACATGCTAATCCTCTCAGTTTGCCTCTCTGTGGTCAAAGGAACTTTTCTTGGTGCACATGGAAATAACCACAAAAAATAATTCAAGCCATAGTTCTCCTCAATTTGTCCACCAAGCAGTCCAAGGGATACCCACCCAAAAATTAAATTTTTGTTTTTAATGGTAACCCATTTATAGGTAGAAAGTAAATAATGTGTGTGAACTAGTCAAGGTCTTTCAGTTCCTTTGCGTCCCTTTGTTTCTGTCCGCCCCCTCGTCTCTCCAACTCACCACGTCGCCTATCTTTCTTCCCACCCCTTCCACATGCAACTTTGTGTGCCTAGTGGCAGTACCAAGGTCTGGTCCAGTCTTGTGGTACTTTATCTGCAACAGGCCAACAATGTGAATATAGTGGTCATTAACTATCAACATCTTTCCCATGGGAAACCTAGACCACAAATATGGCTTTAAGGCTGTAAGATAAAAGTACGTGTTTATATGAGACAGGGAGTGATATGAAGACTGGGAGAAATGATGTGTGCGTTTGTTTTCACACGTGTTGACTAGACCCTGCTGTGGAGGAGTAAATCCAAGGTCAGTGACTGATAATACAATGCCTTGAATGCAACCACCTTGTTGAAACTGTACACACAGATACACACTCCTTAGCTGCCGCTGATGGTTGATAACTCATTGCCAACTGAGTAACACATTTAACATTTTTAAAGCCCATAGGATCACAGTGTATAATACAGTAGGTGATGACATCCAGAGCCTCGTTTTTTGGTATGAACACATTCACAAAGTACCAAGTCTCGTTGCATTCCTGGACCTCAGTTAAGCCAGACATCTGTCCTCAGAGAGTATCTTACTTCATCTTACTACTTTAAGACCCACAGTATCCATTTAAAGGCAGACATGGTGATTTGACCCATAATGCTGATGCAACCAAGTGTATATGCCAACAACAGGATGTGATATGTCATTAACCCTCAATATTTTCCTTGCATTGTAAGCTTAGTGGCCTACTTGTGTCTCTGTCAAAACTTAAAAAGATCGTTTCATTTTCCTTGTGTTTGAGTCTCCCATGTGGACAGAGCTGACCTGGCTTAAAACTTAACTACACCATGTGGGCCCTCCCTGAGTCTCTGTTTTGTCTGTTTCAACTGGATCCTGACCCCAACATTATTCTCAGTCTTCTTGACCATATTTCCGTTCCTGTAGATGAAAAGGCCCACTGAAAATGTGAGCACAACCACACACCAGCCCACATTTGTTAAATGTAGCTCAGGCTTCTAACAAAATGAAGTCCACAAAAATCAAGAATGATCCAGATGTTTTATGTTGCCCAAATGAATAATAAATAAAGGAGCCCTGGGTGCCCAGAAGGACAGATGCAAAGCCGTCACAAATGAAGGCACTACTACTAGTAGTAAAAACAAAGCAAATTGATTTTGTATCTGTAGGTGAAACAATTTATCATTGTCAGAAGATATAGTTTAAAATTTGAATTCTGTACTTTTTTATGAATTGAGTTCACAGAGTACTGGTTCCAACTAGTGTAAACAAATGTTTATGAAATAGGTGGACTTGAATTGATAGATGAAATAGGACAGTGTGTAATTAATGAAATGGGTCAGTATGTAATTGAAGGAGATCTTGGCAGTGAGAAAAACAAGAAATGTTGAAAGTAATACCAAGATGACCAGAGATGGAGATTGTTTCAGCAGTTGATACACCAGTGCACCTTTTATTGTCAAAGAAGAACCCTGAGGATTTGGACAAAATGCTTTGGCAGTCGGTATATCAGTACAAATTTAATAGTTTGCTTTAGGGTTGTGCATCTCTGGTCTGTGGCCGATGCGATATGTATCTCGATACGCTGCCAACAATCCAATACATTAAAGATACATAAGCAGCAACTACCATTGCGATACGATACGATTCACACCCCAATCATGATGCAGAGCAGTTTAATGATTTGATTCAACATAACGCAGTATGACGATGTAAAGGAATGATGCAATTCAATGAGTTTAATTATTTATTAACCAAATGAAATTATAAATTATTATTATTATTTTTATAAATAAAATTAACTCTTTGGTATTTTGTACCAAGGCTCCAAGACTTGGGGGAGGTGTGGGAAGCTCTCACTCTGTAACAGTGTAAGGCTAGATATCTTTACAGATAAAGAAGGCCATAGTATCTGTTATTGTCTTTGAACGAGTGGAGCTGTTAGCCAGAGGGCCATTAAAAAAAGTTGTAGTACTTTGCTCACCACACTTGGGACTATTAGCTGGGGATAAATCCGAACACAGGGCAGGGGAGGTCAGGGCGCTGGCAGACGCCTCCGTCTTCACACCATGTTGCTGTCTCATCTGTGTAATAAGGTTAGTTGTGCTGCCTGTGTACTTAACAGCAGCATGGCACATTTTGCAAATTGCATTTGATTTGTCAAGTTGTCTGTCTCTCTTGTAAAATCCGTAGTGTTTCCAAACTTTGAATTTGTAGTTCACTGGTGTGTGTGTTTGCTCCACCTCAGCCATCCTCAACGCAGATGAGTTTGTTGTCACACGCCCCTAACGCAGGCTGCTCAGCAGTCGGTATCCATTCTGTAACAAAACGTAATGTAGGAGAAATAGTCCGTAATATCAAATTATTGGGTGGGTTATGTTTCTAAATAAAGGCATAGAATCTCTAATACTTGAATGAGTGGGAGTTTATTGATGTAAAGATACAAAAAATTATGCATCTTGATTTCATCCCAAAATTGTATCTGTTCACGGCTCCTCTTCTGACGAACTCGCATCGTGCCCGTGCGTGTCTGTATATCAATACGAATTGGTTAATCGTCCCAGTTTGCTTCTTGTTAAAAAAAAATATTGCATAAGAAAATTTAACCAAAATTTCACTAGTTGCAGTCATCACCCAGTCTTATTTAGGTTACGAGGCTCTAATATCTTAAAATGAGCCCATAGGTGACCAAGATTCTTTTGTTTTGTAATGATAGGTCTAGCTGATGTCAGCTGGGTTCACTGGATAGGACACACTCAACATCAGATCCACCTTGACCTGAAAAGTAAAAGTAGTTCTCTTAAACATGTGTAGAAATTCGATAATTGATAATTCGATAATCTTTTCTTTTTTAAATAACTCTTGATTTTTCTGTAAATAATTTTTATGGAGCAGTGGTAATATTGTTCTCACCCAGAACCAGCAAGAAAGCTCAATGTGCATGTCTTTCTTTTTTTAAAGAAATGCACCATTGGCAAAAAGGCTCTTGATTTCAGGGGTGACTTCACACATAGGTAGAAGATTGTGGCTTCACTGTGGTATGGCCCTCTGACGGGTGTAGTGTTACAGGCAGGTTTGGAGGGTTCCGGCTGACTTTAATGTCTTAAATAGTTTTAGGACCTGAGGACAGGAGCTTTGTAGTGCTGTCAGCCTCCTATTTCTACAGTAATAAATGACCTGCATACTGCTGATGGCCGTGTTGAATATCGGCTATCATCTCCTCTCCTGTATGTTTGTCCTTCTCTCTTACCCACCTCTTTGTATCTTCTGTTCCCCTAGACTCACTTTTCACCCAGTCCCCTCTACCACCCGCTGTCCCTCTTATTTCTACACCAGTTGTGTCTTTCCCCTTTTCCTACTTTCTACTTCATTTGTCCCTTTCCCTCCCTCCAATCCATCACATATCCTCATTTTCCCTCTTTTCTCTTTGTCTATCCTGCCACCTTTTTATGTCCCAAAGCCTTCATGTTTCCCATGTGCCTCCCTTTTGCCTTCTTTCCTCCTTCCCCCACTCTCTCTTCCTTCTTCCCTCTCCCATCTTCATACTGTTTCTTCTCTCTCTCTTTCAGTTTTATTACTTGAAAAAATCGAGAATGATGACATCGGGAGGAAGACGTTGAAAATCACAGACTTTGGCCTGGCCAGGGAGTGGCACAAAACCACCAAAATGTCAGCAGCAGGCACCTACTCCTGGATGGCCCCTGAGGTCATCAAGTCTTCGCTCTTCTCCAAGGGCAGTGATGTGTGGAGGTACAACGAACAACACACCGTCAGCAGAAAAAGAATGAAATGTTCTGTTCGCGCCATAGCAGTCTGACATTAGTCCCTTTTTCCTCCATTTCTGTCATGAACTAACTTTATACTCAACTAGTGTTTCCATTCCACTTCTTCATCCACTTTATTTCCTTCCCTCATGCCTTTCAACTTTACATGCAGTTTAGTTTTATCAGTGTATGAACAGTATAATAATAGTAGAACTGTATTTCTGAAGATGATTTGGTGAGCTGTTCAGAGCTTGCATGTATGTGTCTGTGTGTTCCCCCAGCTATGGTGTCTTGCTGTGGGAGCTGTTAACAGGGGAGGTGCCGTATCGTGGGATAGACGGCCTGGCTGTGGCTTACGGAGTCGCAGTCAACAAGCTGACCCTACCAATCCCCTCCACATGCCCCGAACCCTTTGCCAAGCTCATGGAAGGTACATCAATAGAGGAAGCACATTTACAGAAAATGATTAAAGATATATCTCAAGGTGTTTTTTTGGTATTGTTAAATGAGTAGAGTAGTAGATTTCTCAGTGGGCCAATAGACCTGTGGGCCGGTCAGACTGGCCAGCTTACAGGTCACCAGTCTGACCGGCCTAGTTTGGTGCAGTGGGTATCTACCACATGAATGTAGGGGGAACACTACTATTCTCTACTTGTGGCTCCATTGTAACTGTGTTGCCATGTGCGTGCAGAGTGCTGGGACCAGGACCCCCACGTGCGTCCCTCCTTCTCCTGCATCTTGGAGCAGCTGTCGGCCATCGAGGAGGCAGTGATGGCCACCATGCCCCAGGACTCTTTCCATAGCATGCAGGATGATTGGCGGGTGGAGATCCAGGAGATGTTTGATGAGCTCAGGACCAAAGAGAAGGTAGGACAGAGGGATGAGGAATATGGAATGTGTACAAAAACAAATATATCAGCGCCATCTCATATTCATATACAATGTAGGTAAGCTGCCGAGTAAGGAAGTGCATACATTGTATTTCATTATGTCTTCTCACTTGTCAAACATGTAAGAAGTTGTGTCTGTGTGTGTGAAGAAGTTATGTCACATTTTGACAGTTTTAACCGGATGCAACAGGCCTCCTAACCCGGTACATGCACTATTTCCCAATCTCTTGTTATGTAGTGAGATGATGGATGTAGTCTAATCTATCGTTAAGCTTTTGTCTAACCACACTTTATCGCTTGGGATGACTGTTACGGACTTCAGATTTTAATTGGTTACTTTCCGTGAACGGGCTAATCGCGCCTTTACCAAAACGAGCCATTAGTGTCGAGGTGCTTTAGCGTGCTTCCCCTTGTTAAGACCTTAATCTGCTTCCTGTGTTAGTCTCCCGTCGCTGGCTTAAAGGGAGAGGTTAATTAGTGTTTGGAGAAACAGCAGGATCAGCACATTGAGCTGGATCGCAGAACTGAATGGCATAGATACTGACAATCTGTGATGTTGTATTATAACCTGACATTTTTCATTTTGATGTCTTGGTTTTATTGTGTTTAATATCTAGCACTTTTTGTATTCTGTGTAAAAACAGAGCAAAAAAAAGGCTAACATTGTTAATATTTTCATTAACTAAATGAATATTATTTACCTCAGTCACTAAGTAGTGTGTGAAACCAAACAAAGACTAAAATTCAAACTGTACCATCTTGCAAGCATGCTGCTTTGCTTTATGTGGAAACTCCAATCATTCAGTCCACAATTAATCTCTTGAGTTAAGTTATCAGTTAATAGGATCTGCATCACCCCACCATGTGGCAGAATCCTGGGAAGATCTCTGGATAGGTATGTAAGTCAACAGGGAAAGAAAAGGATTTTTTTTTTTTTTGCCTTGAGCATTAGCTAACCTTTTCCCACCAATTGCTTGTAGAATTAATCACTACATCAGCAGATTTCCTGTAAACAGCCCGCATAATCTGTGTCTAGGTGGGTGGCTGAAGGGGCTTGACTGCAAAGCTGCTTTATGGAAGTCATCCAGTAAGGATTATTATTACTCAGCTCTGTGCAATTAAAAAGAAAAAAGGGATGGTAAGCCATGGGAGGGCTTTAACTATGTAACAGCAGAAGTAATTCTCTTGAAACATGCTTAATCAGAGAGGGAATTGTGTAGTATACAGTATTGATCTCTGCCTCTTTCTCTCTGGCTCTTACTTCAGTCTGAAAGGAGAATACTATCTCAGCCCTGATATCAGCAACTACAGTGACAAAACAGTAATCTTGTAAAGGGGAAATGTAGACAGGAGAAAAGTATTATTTTTAAATGTCTGAGTTTCCAGTGAAAAGCAGCTGGTTCTTGCTGCTATCCAGACAAAGCATTCCCCTTTGTTTGCTCTAAACTACAAAAATAAACAAACTGATTCAGGCCATCCTCTAGAAGAAATCTATTTTTCGTGACCTGTGTCTCTGACCTTGTCTGTGTGTCTGTCCACTCAGGAGAATACACCACCACCTAATAGAGGTCTGTCTGTCGATGTTTCTGGCTGTCTAAGCATATGTGTGTCTCAATACCTGGTCCTCACAGGAGCTGCGTTCCAGGGAAGAGGAGCTGACACGGGCCGCCTTGCAGCAGAAGTCCCAGGAGGAGCTGCTGAAGCGTCGGGAGCAGCAGTTAGCGGAGCGGGAGATCAACGTGCTGGAGAGAGAGCTCAACATCCTCATTTTCCAGCTCAACAAGGACAAGCCCAACGTTAAGAAGAGGAAAGGCAAGTTCAAACGTTCCCGTCTCAAACTGAAGGACGGAAACCGCATCAGCCTGCCCTCAGGTGAGTGTGTGAGTGTGTATGTGTGTGTGTGGCATTTAGATTTAAGGAGCGAATGTAAGTCAGTGGGAGTTCCTTAGCAGTTTAGTAATACAACAGATAATGCCTCTGTATACTTGTAATATCTGTGATTCCTCAGGTATACATAGTTTCTGCCGTGTCATTTCTCAGTAAGTTTTACAATAATATTTGCAGTGTGTTCAACAAAGTTTACCAAGGATTAACACTGGTGTGTATTCAAACTTTACTTCTAACAGTAGTATAATTGTGCGTGTTGATTTTTTGCAGACTTCCAGCATAAGATCACAGTGCAGGCATCACCTTCCATGGACAAGAGGCGGAGCCTACACAGCACAAGCTCCTCCCCTCCCAGTAGCCCTACACTCATCCCCCGGTTACGAGCCATTCAGCGTAAGTTTGTTTTTCCTATTCTGACAGTCTTTTGTGTGAAGCCTCCTGTTTTCCATTTCTTTTTTTCTGCCGCCGTGTGCCAGTGGCTCTGTACGAGGTCAGATGTGTTTCCTGGCATGGATTAATTCAAATCTACAAAGCTACATGATGATTTTGAACAGTCATGTCATTTCACTGTAAATTTCAGAGCTCATGAGATCACCATGAGATGAGATAATGTTGTTAGTGATATACGAAAGCCTTAGCAATTACTGGATTAAATGCTTATTGATCATGTACTGGAGATACTGCTAGGGCTGTGCAATATGACCTAAATCTCATAGCTCTAAGTTCTGCTGTTTGTATCTGAGCGTCATTACCACAGTTAATAAAATGACGCTGCTGTCCGGAGTTTTAGTGATCAGTGAAATGCAACACCCTCAACAAAACACTCACGCCAATGTTGACCATTACAGCGTAGCTACCACCACACTTCTGCACAGGATTTCAGTTACACTGTGTTATTATGTATGTTATGCAGTTAGTTTATGTTGCTTTGGAGGAGTGCAGAGGAATGCTAACTATTGTCCAAATTACTGAATATAAACTCCTTTAATAAATTTCCACAGACTTGATTTGTGATGCAACGAAATAAACGATAAAGCAAAACATTGAACAATATATGTTTTTCTACTCTTGCACAATATATATCATGATATGGCACGGTCTTAGATACTGCCATTCTGAGATTAAGATAGAAGGCTCAGATAATTGCTCAGAATCATTCTATTTTATGTTATTAGTCCTTTGATTGATGTGGATAAAACACCGGAAAAAGTACCACTGTAACTGAAGGCACTATCTCCTTTATCTTGCCATTATGTTTCAGGATGTATTTTAAATGGGTGTACTTTACATCATCATGTTGTTGAAGGACTGGATGTTTTACTGACAGGTGAAGAAAAAAAAAAGCCGTGCACCCATGCTGACAAGTAAAATCTGTGAATCCCTAATTTTCACTTTTTATATTTATTAACTGTACTCCAGTGGAAAGGTCTCTTGGTGTTACAGTATGTGTTGTAACACCAGCTTATTTGGAAATCTGAATCATTTCTTTCAAGCCATGAAAAGTTGTCTTCATGTATCTACATGTCTTTCATTTGACAGCAGTGACAGATGTTGCAAGCTAGAGGCATACAAGCTGCAATATGTGTGTCATATTATTTCATTAGATGCAACGTGTATTTTTCCTCCCCCCAGTGACGTCCCATATGCGGAGGGACAGTTTGTATGTTTACCAGCAGGAAGTTGATCTGACCAGCGAATTGACAGCCCTCACTGGGCTCAGGAGGAAAGGCAAGCTATCAGCTCCCCAGGCGCAGTGTGGATGTGGCCCTGATGCTTGCTGTGGGCTCTGGCTAACAGCACCAAGTGTTGCATGTGATGATTGGCTAACTCGTTTGACAATGGAAATGGCTCCTTGCCTAACTGGTTCCCAGCAGTGGGGGTGCTGTGTGTTGATTGACATGGTTTTCCTACTGAGTGGATTATAACCAGATTTCTGTGTGTGTTGCTGACTAAAACTGTTTTACGGGGTCTTAACTGAACCCTAAAATCAGTTGTTGTTATTATTATCATTTTTATTTTTAAGCTATAGGTTGAAGCTATGATTGTTGTGATTACTTAAAACATGTAATGAGTAATACTGATGTTTCTGCCACAGACTTGGGTCATTGTAATGTTCCTGAATGATTGACTAAAATTTAACATTTGTCACTATCAGCAGAGTTGATTAAGTTATGTTTTGTAAACCTAGAATACAATCCTTGAGCTTCCCTAAAGATGCACACAAGTAATGCAAGTGTAAGAATTCCCATCAGGCTCTTTTTGGCCCCAGTCTGTTGCTTTACAGGTAGATTCTGCCCTCACTTATACCCCACTGCCTTAATAACACCATAATAAAGGTTTTTGGCTTGGGGTTTTGGGGTTTTGGAGGTTTTGAATTTAGATTTGCAGAAATCTATATTCAAAGATAACATTTTTGGGGTCTGAAAAGGTAAAATGGTGATCCTCAGTCCCACTGAATCTGAACTCTGTAATAAAAGGAAAAAAGAATGGTTCGCTCAAAAACAGCAATTATATCCCTTCCTACCCAACTTAATTGGGTAATAATATTTGCCGTGGGAGAGTGGTTTTACAGGTGGCATAATAACTCAGTAATGTTACTAACATGTATACAAGAGATTCACTGGCAAGCCTGTCTTTTCCCCACAGTAGCAGTTTTGCTATAGATGTTGTCTCTGTAGTAACAGACATGTTGTGGTCCACGTTGTCAACAGTCACTCTAGATGAGAGCAACCGTACATGGGGCCGCAGCACCCTCTTCAGGCCAGAGGAGTTTGATGATGTGAAGAAGGGAATCAAGAAGAAAGGAAGAACCTGGGGCCCCAGTTCAGTACAAAGCAAAGACAGGCCCAATGCTGCTGAGAGGTAAAGAGCACAGACACAGGCATTTAACAAAAAAAAATTGCTAGTAAAAGGTGGAATGTATGAACATGCACAGTCTGTATTTTCTGGTTTCCTGTTGGTAACGAGTGCTGTCTGTGTGTTCAGAGTGCGCCCTCTCTCTGATGGCAGTAACCCCTGGTCCACCAGCCTGGTGAAGTCTCAGAAGTCTGTCCCTCTTGCTGCTCTGTTTGCTGAACAAGGTAAGCTGACACTCTGTTGTGTGTACTTTGGATGCCTCCCTTTGGTTTCTTTTGTTGGCATATTGTTTGGCATGGAAAATAACAGTGGTTTTGCGGTACAAAACAATAAAATGTTTATTGAATTCCTTTTTTTGTCCTTTAGTGTCCTCATAGAAACAAGCTGAGACTCTTCCATTCCTGTTAAAGCTCCTATATGAGTAGAATATTTGTCTGGGGAAGGGTACATCATTCATTTGTCATAGTTTATGACTTTATCCCAGGTTAAGCTAACCAGTGTGCTTCTGTGTTTGCAGCAGGGGCCAGTAAAGACGAGGCATTTTCCCAGGATTGCCCTGACAGCAGCAGCTCCAAACCAAAGCAACTCAAGTTCCCCAACCAGGTGTACATAGATCTACCTCTCTGGAGGGACGAGCAGCAGCCTCAGAGCCCTGGGGGACATTGTGGGCAGGGAGAGGTGGGAGTAGGAGGAACAGGTCAAGGTGGCACTGGAGAGTGCACGGAGGACCCCTACACCACCACATCCACCTCATCCACCTCCACCACCCCGCAGCTCACCCCCACCAACAGCCTGAAGCGGGCATCAGCTCGCCGCAAGACCGACTCTGTGCTGTATGGCTGCGGATCGCTGCTGGCTTCAGTGGTGCTGGGCTATGACCTTCGGGAGGCACTCAAGAACTCGGCCCCTGGCGAGGAGAACGAGCCCCAACGAGAAGAGAAAGAGAAGAAGAAGAAGGAGGGCCTGTTCCAGCGTGCTACCCGTTTCCGCCGCAGCACCTCACCACCCAGCAATCGGTCCCGTAAAGATGAGGCTCAGTTAAGCCACACCTCTAACCAACCTGTTAATCTCATCTCCATGTCAGCTATCATGGAATGCAACTCCACCAAGTGTCTTTTACAGTCTGAGGCAGAAACAAACCCTGGGAAAGACGAGCTTGTGGCTGTGAATCATCCAGACCCATCCAGGTCCAGCCCTGCAGTGTCCCCTGCAGGCCAGAGCAGCAAGACTGTAGCTAAATCACAGAACCAGACGCCGACACAAACCCAAAGCCCAGTATCAGAACAGAGCAACCACATCACAGTTCCACGCCTGCGCAGGAAGAAGTCTGCTGCCAACCACAACAGTGAGTAAAACAGAAGAATGAGGGGGAGGGAGAAGCAAGGAAGCAAGACAGCATTTGTGTGAGGTTTATAAAATGCTGAAACTCTATAAAATTTCTCTCCGTTATCTGTTTCTAGCTAATGGTCCGCCGGCTCTGCCTCCCCCGGCCCCCCATCAGAAGAAGAAAGAGAGGGAGAAGGACAGTGCATCGGAGAGGCCCTCCGGAGGGGAGACCTGCTCCAGACCAAGGCCTCTGTCGCTCCGATCCAAACCCCACACCTGGGCCCTGCTGCGGGGACGCAACAAGAGCTACTCCCTGGGCCACTACTCCGGAGAGAAAAGCGCGCAAAACCTAAACATGGTGCTTTCCTCGGAGGTGGGGGTGGGCTGCTCTCTGCTGGACATGGACACCGAGGGCCAGAAACGAGACTGCACCGTGCCGCTGTGCCGCATTCAGAGCTCCCCGGGGCGGCCTTCCGTATTTGAACTGGAAAAAGAGTTCCTCTCTTAGGACCCTCCAGAGCCTTAAGAGTGATTCCAGTTGCTGCTACCGCGGTCGCAGCATACCTAGTCTAGAGTTTTCCAGAACGTATAGACAGAATTCTTGGCCTAGAACTCCTGGAGGGTTTAGAACCAAGCTGCCTTTTTCATTCGGACAAAAAAAAAACAAACAAACATGTAACAAAGAAGCCAGCAGTGTCTCTGTTGTGTTAGAGCATTGTTATGTCTGAGTTCTAGAGCGTCACCAAGTATCGGACCTCGCAGGAGCTCTAGAACGCCCTGGCTCATTCTAGAACGCGGGCCTGTCTCCATTGTTGTGAAACCTGAGCAGAACATTCCGGAGCTGATCAACAGCTTTCCTATCAGTTATCACAGGGTGCTCCACTGCCACCTGCGGCCCCTCATCCCTCTTGCCATATTCATCTCTCCCTCTCTCTCTCTCTCTCTCTCTCTCTCTCTCTCTGTCTCTCTCCCTCTCTCACTCTCTCTGTCACTCCCTCCCTCCCTGTTCTGTCGGTGCAGCTAAACGTTGACCGCTGCTGCAGCTTCTCGCAACATGATACCCTCACCTTTTTATTTATATATATATTTTTATAGGTAATTTAATATGAAGAGACTTGGCCTTCCCTTAGCAACCAGCTGGACAAACTTTAATGGACATTACGTACATTCCATGTCAATTTCAAAGTCGTGCGCCTACGCTGTGTTTTAGATTTTGTGACTTGAGAATCATGCATGCATGTACCCTTAAAATGTTGAACAAAAAAAATCATTATACCTTGTTTGTAAATATTTCTTTTTATCCATTGTTGATTTAATGCCGATAATTGTTTTGTATTGCATATATACTGTTTTATGATTGTGTTTAATGTCAGCGATGCTGCAGTACAATGTGTGCTCTGGGGGACGAGTTGCATACTGGCTCATAGTGTGACCCTGTTAGAACGCCCTGAAGGTTGCAGACACACAGGTAGAAAAACACTGGAAGGCCTGCAAAACAGACCTGCAATCTTCTCACGTAAAAGTTGGACTAAAATTAAGTTTTAATGACCGTTTTTTTCTTGTCAAAAATAAGGTCATTTGTTGCTAATATGGATTTTTTTAAAGAGTATTTATAGCAAAGTTTTTGTGGTTAATATTATATTTGCAGTTCCTTCACTCAGCACACTGCAGTGGGTTTGTGGGGGGGGGGTCATTTTAGCCATGAATATTCACATCAGGAAAGCCTTAGACATTCAATTTGTAATCCCTTTCAACTGATGCCTGTTGATTGGCTGAACTGCCCAGCTCCAGTTTCCATGGAATTACTACTACTCATCCCGGGAGTGGCCACAAGAGACAAGAACTTAACTTTTGAGGTTCGATTTATTACATCAAGTATATGAAATAATAATATGTGTGAACCAGATAGACATTGTACCCTTAATTGCTTGAGAGCCGTTCCTCCTCATTATGTTTAACTCATGCCAACATT
This sequence comes from Myripristis jacobus, assembly GCA_900302555.1. Lineage (NCBI taxonomy): Eukaryota > Metazoa > Chordata > Actinopteri > Holocentriformes > Holocentridae > Myripristis > Myripristis jacobus. The sequence goes on from OMLB01054406.1 coordinate 14,962, forward strand.
TTCATTATTTTTGGCAGAAAGTTTCATAATTCAAGCAAATGTCATAATAAACTTATTTTATGCATATTTTCAAAAAAATTAAAGATCTAAAGATCTGTTAGCTTAGCTGAGTTTCAAAATGGTGTCACCCATTTGCCATAATTCGATGTACTTGATCATTGTTTTTTAAATTTTGTGGGACAACGATATTTTAAGTTGAATTGGGTTTATGGCAGATAAAGTTTTCAGGTAAAAAGCTCAGTAGATGAGTTATCAAGGCGTTGCCCCCTGGAAATCTCTGCAAAGCGAGGCATTTGGATTAATAAAGAGCAATACTGTCAGTATGCAGACCTGAGACATGGTGTAGACTTTATTGCCAAGCAGTTATACCACATTTACTATCAGCCTCTTTATTAATTGTGCGTGTTTTGTTACTGCTTGCACAGTTCTTATGCAGCTAGAGCACGTTATACGGTGCACACAGTAAAATGTTGTGCATGAGTTAATACCTCATTACCAGGAAATACATGTTTCCCTATAGAATGGTCACTCCTGGGTTTTATATATTACAATCACGTGATGATGAAACTTGACAACTGCTAAACAAACATTGAACGTTTTTGACACACTGCATTGTCCCAGCTTTGATTTCAGTCCAACTGATTTGTAAGGTATGATGTTTATTTTTTGAGGTTCATTTGAAAATGTGTCTCACTTTAAAGGCCATGATAGGGCCCCCATTTGATGTAAATTCCCTAAAGGTATAGGTGTATTTTTGATTCCTGAGGTGAATATCACTTTGATGTCTTTATGATGATTTAGAATGTGAATTAAGCCGTGCTTTGTAACAGGCAACAGACCAGTTCTAGCCAGGCCTCACCCACCGTGACCACTTTTGGACACCCAGTTGTTGAAGATGCAGTTTGTAAACTTAAAATCACGAAAGATTTCTAAATTATCATAAATCAAAGGGGATCGGTAAATGCAGTTCTTTGTTTCAACGTCACCATAATAGATGATTACTTTATTCTGATATATTGCTTTCAGAACCCGGGGTTTCAGTCTGAAACCAAAGACTGCAGCTGAAACATGGTCAATCACATCATTTTAGCTGGAGGATAACTAGCTTCTAACAGAGTTGGGGACTACATGGCCAAAAACATTCCACTGAGTTTTATAAACTGCATCAGTAATTAAAATGATACCAATTCTAATATGGTGCATTCAGGCTACCAGCTATGGGACCAAATCCAGTAGTGTCCAGCCAGGCCTCGGAGCTGAGGAAATCCATAATGAAACAAAGCAGACGTACAGCTTTGGGGCCAATTGCAACACTATTTAACATGGCCTCTCTGTTTATGGGACCAAAACCACTAAATATGACCAGCTGCTAGTGTAGAGTTCTTGTAAAGAAAACTACTCAACATGATGACTTAAAAAAAAAAAAAGAAAAGAAACACCTCAGATGGGCAACACAGCTCCATTGCTGGAAGACCCCATCACCTCCTGATCAAATATCAAGACTTCCTGTTAAATGCATCGACTTCCTTTTACACTGGAGACTTTGTGTGAACACGACACTGCTTCAAACGAACAAAGAGAGGGATTTAGTCGTGACAGATTGAGTTTTGAAGACATCTGTTTCAGTGCATGGTTATTGTTATCATTACAGTATTGGTTATTTCAACGCCTGATTGATCAAGAGAGTGTCAAGTTTTCAACATTTTGAATAAAGTCTGAATCAAGACTAACGTTTGCCTTTTTTTTTTTTTTTGGGTTGTTTTCAAAGTTGAAATGCAGCACAAATATTTAAAAGTCAGCAGAAAGAATGAACCCACACAGTCAGTGCCTTTGGCTTTTATTTGATATGTGACACATGGAACAGGGTTGTTGTTGCATTCAAAAGCATTGGGGAAAAATATGGCTAAAACAGACATTTCAAACATCTAATCTATTTTTATGTTCTTCATACATTATTTTTAAACATTTTTTATTGATTTTTTTTTTTTTTTTTGCCTTTCTTGCTTTTATCCTGTAAAACATTTTCTTTATTTATTATCTCTCACATACCACTGGGCCTATCAGCTTTATCATTATTAGTATTATCATGTTAGTAGTAGTAGCATTGTTGTCATTTTATTTAACGCTTTAAATAGTTTTGCTATTAGTGTTAGGGGGTTTTTGGTGTCTCTTTTTGGGATTTGACTCTATGCTGTCCAATGGAAAAAAAAACAACCTCATAGCCCAAAGTAGCACTTTTTCATTACATTTGCAAAAAAAAAAAAAAGTGAACAATTTGCTGAAAAACGTGTCAAAGTCAGTGGCTGTCCGCAGACTCCTAAGTTTCACAGGGTTACAGTGTGGAAAGACGCTGGTGGATCACTCATGATCTCTTACGGCGTCATGCTTAATGAAAGACTAGAGAGAGAAAGAGAAAACTCTGCTTAGGTGCGATACTTTCAAACGATTTATACAGTCACAGCCAAAGCCGGGTCTGTCTCACTGAAACACTGCAGAGACCAGACGGTGTGGAAGAGTTCCTCTGTTTCGATTTTAAAGTGCATCATTTGTTTTGGCACGGACATGGACAGCGGCTTTCGAGGTAGCGATGGACGATTGAAGCTGGAAGAGGTGAGGTGGAACGGAATCACAGATGAGTGCAAATCTTCTGATCCAGTCATTCACTGTTCCAGTTGATCTACTGCAGGGGAAACGGGAATGGAGAGAGGATCGTGAGTGGAGAGAAACAGATTAATGTATTGCACAAAAGTGTTACTGTCCAGAAATATCCTGGCACGGCTCTGCAAATCTGCACCTGATCTAAAAATAGTGGAGAGGGTGTGGTGACCGGTGTAATTATAGTCTTTGTGGAGAAACTACCCTGTTTAGATGACTCCTCCAGGAGTTTCATTTTCTCTGTCTCTTTCAGTCTCATTATCTCAGGCTATTCTTACATGACAGCTGATCCTTGACTTCTCATTTTGTAAGCTTTTGTTCTGCCGGAGAGGTTACCTTTCACTTCCTAGTGATACCGTCCCAACACCTACGCAAAACACACTTGTCACCTGTCGGGTGTCATGTGTCCACTGTCAGGCGCAAAAATCCTGGGTTACGTAAGGTTTGAGGCCGGATGGCGGCGGGCGCTCCATGTGCGTGCGCCTCATTCATACCTGGGTGAGAGTGCTGGTGCATTTTGGAGGGCTGCGGGCGCTGCTTTTGCCCTGCAGGTGGATCAGGGTCTGGGCCTGGACGCAGTAGGTGGTCTGCTGCTTCAGCTCTTTGAGGAGCAGATGCTTGGAACAGCAGTCCATCTCGTAGACTTCCTGGAGAGGAGACAGAGAGGAGGAAGAGGACAGAAAGGGAGAGGAAGATGAGAAGAGAATCAATTACAGCTAATTACAGCTAACATACAAATAGAATTCATAAAATGTAAAAACTGGTACAAATAGGAGTCAAAAGGTTTAAAAGGTGTGTGTGTGTGTGCGTGTGTGTGTTTTCTATACCTCCTCCTCCCCACTGGCAGGTATGAGGAAGATCTTGAAGTACAGTCTGCTGTTCATCTTCTGCACGAGTGAGCGGGGCGGTTTCACGCGGACCATGATGCCTTGCTTCGTGGCGTTCAGCCTCAGTGCCGGTGGGCTGATCTTGGCTACAGGGATGGTTTTAGTTCAGCTTTATTTGCTCAGTGATGACACATCAAAGCAAAGTGACGAGAAGTGATTGATCAGTCAGCGCTGTAATCAGTGTGTGTTTGTTCTTCTGTGTGCAGTCACACTGCTTTGGGGAAGTGAGCAGACAGAGGGCGGCGTGCAGAGGAAGAGGAGGGGGTGGTGGTAACTCACTGTCCCAGCGGGTGCTGAACCTCGGGGACAGGGCCCAAGCCGATTTGCTGGCGTTCCCCGAGGAGGCGTGCACTCTGCCGTAGTACCACTCTCTGGGGTCAGAGGTCAGGGCGCTGAGGTCACAGTGGTGCTTCTGGATGCCCTGGCAGCCGGCCACATCCAGCCACTGTGGCTCGCCGTAACTGCAGAGATTATGCAGGAAGAGAGCAGGGAAGTTAGCCTGAAGTGGAACTGTGTTTCATTAGCCTGCACAGTATGGATCGCACCAGCGTGTTCACCGTTTCAGGTTTGCGTTCATTTTTTTGTATTCAGCCAGATTAAAATATCCCAAATCAAAATGTTCACCCTGTTTACCGAATGTCAGAGCTGCGTGCATGTCTGTGTGTGCACTCACATCTTCCACTGGACGTAGAACTGCAGGGAGGTGCTGTTGGGCTGCGGGATCCAGCGCAGGACGTTTTTATAGTCCACAGAGTCGAACCTCACCGAGACGGGAGGAGCCAGCAACGCTGCAGCTGAGAGAGGGACTGATTATTTATTGGTATTTATTGGTAATTATTTAGAGGTGGAGGCAACTAATTACATTTACTCATGTTCCTATAATTGAGTAGCTTTTTTGTGTATTTTACATTTTTGAGAATTTTTTTTGGTCATTTTATTTTTTATAGTAAAATATCAGCAAAGTAACTGCACTTCTACTTGAGTAGCAGTTTTTTGTCACTCTGTCCACCAGTAAATGTAACCGACTGGTGGGCTGGTTGGTTTTGTTGGTTAGTAGAGTGCATCTCTAATGGGCTGATGGGAGTCCAGTGAGGAAACCCGTGCTGTTAAACTGATTGTCATCTAACATGCATGGGAAAAACTCTTGCACAGATATATCTGCGACCTTCATCTTGGAGACAAGATATCAAAAAGCAACTCAGAGGTGAAAACAGATTCAGTGAAGCAAGCGTTAAACAGCGTTATATAAATATATGTCTCTTCCACAGGATGAGAACTGCTGTTTTTTATCATGTTGATGTACAGCAGTGTACAGCAGACAGATTTCCCCGTGGGGACAGTAAGTTTTTTCTCACCACTGTTACGTCTTATGTGTTAGCCTGCAGACAGCGCTGAAATCCACACCAGAGTTACTGTACCTAAAAGCTTTTGCTCAAAAGTATGAGTACATAAAACTCTAAAGCAGCGGAGAAAAATCAATGAAAAGCTGCCAGTCGTTGTTTCCCCCCACTCCATCATGACGGTTCATCCAATGGACTTGACAGGGAGGTTGTTTTTTTTTGCCACTGGGACTGCAACAGGTTGCTCCCAAAATCTAGAGACTCTCTGACTCCCCGTGAGAAGTGAGGAATAAAAGGTTTTCCCCCAGTTCAGACGGGACTAGGCCGTCTCTTTTTCTGTAGCCTCATCCATGTGTTTCTTTGTATTAAAGACATCATTCATCGAAACAGAGAGCTCATTTTGAAAATCATGAATGTCAAACCCAGAATAGAATTTGTAATAAGCACTGACATCTTGCAGAGTCACTGCCTGTGAAGGGAATTAAAGACTTGACAGTTTGCTGCTCCACAGTGGCTTACTGATGGCTCACTCTATTCTTCTTTGTTCGGGTTCTGTTACTTCTATTGTACCCTGTTCTACTGCTTTCTACTCTATTGCAGAACATAATGTAGCATAATGTTGAGCTGAGGCGCAAAATCATGTAATTTATGTGCTGAGTGGGTATTATGCATCAGTGTGTTGTTTCCGTGCTGTTGTGGTCAGGATTGATGTTTCTCAGTTTCCCCTTGGAGAAAAAACAACAACTCAACATCAGTCAACAAAGAGCGTATCAGGCATAGCACTCAGGTATCAGGTAGAATGAAACATCAGAGGTTACCTTGCACTGTGACCCCCAGGCTGCCCAGCAGCGTGGCCCCGAGCACGAGACAGGTCATGGTGATGGTGTTGTTCGCAGACGACAGACTGACGGCCGGGCCAGAGCACAGGAGAACACACTACGCTGTTCGGCCGCAGCCCACCGCTTTTTAACATGACAGCTACTTCCTCTTCCTCATCATCAGTCATCATTTATGGTATTCGGCCCACACAGGGCACCAAGCAGCAACATCTTCACTGTTTTTGCATGGTCTTTGTTTCCCCTTTTTTGTAGCAAAGCATTCTTATTTTTAGATTATTATTATTATTATTGTTGATCATAATGAGACCAATAATACAATAATGATAGTAACACATTGTAACTTTGATATTTAAGATGGGCAAATGCTGGTAATTCAAATTCAGTTAATTTCTGTTCTGTTCCTGTTTAATATATATGTGGGTCTACTGAATAAATACTTTTCAGGATATCAGTTTTTAAAGAAAAATAGGAAAACTCACATTTCATTCTCCTTGTGTATCCTCATCAGAGCATAGGGCCTAATATTAGAAAGTAAAATAACTGTATGCATTAACAGAGCAGCATGCGGGAATTTATTTTTTGGAGGATATTAAATCATGACAGTGACAGTCACTGAAAAAAAATGTGACCATCTTACCATCTTGTTCTTTGCTTAACATTTAATAAAGATTATGATCGCAGCCTTCCAGTTTTCATGATACTGCAAGCAGAGGTTTTAAGAGAGGAGAGGGACTCCCCTGCTGGAATGGGCATCCTACAGTGGTGTACGGGTTTGTGTGCCCCTGTGAGCCTGGGAGCTGCGCTGTGTGGAGCATTCAGCTGCTGGCAGGGTCTCCCAAGGCAAAGTGGTCTCAAATGACAGGTTAGACTAAGAGTGATTCAGAGGCCTCTATGGAGTGTCTCAGTGTGAATACAGGCACCTCCCCCGGATTAAGCCGACCGGGGCTCTCTCCTGGAGCCAGGCCTGGGAGCAGGGGGGAGGACGGGGTTGTATGCAAGCGCCTGGTGGACAGATAGGTCACGGAGTCTGGTTGGGCCACCTGCAGGAAGGGAAGTAGGGGCCAGGCGTGATGCCGCGCAGATGGAGGGACGGGATGGAGGCTCCAGTGAACTGAACCATAGAATTTGGACCAAAGTGCAGTCAGGGATTGGAGAGTGTAGTGGATGGTATATGTGGTCCTTTTAGCTTCATCCAGGTGTGACCACCATTATGCACTAGGGCAGTTTAAAGCCAAATGAGAAGCAGCTGGGAAGAGGGTGTGCACCTCCAAGGATTTGGTCCTCTGTAGGGAAAAGATAGCTTGCCGTGTCCAAGTAGAGAGAGTAACTGCACCAAGTGGGGGAGTTCAAATATTTAGTGGTCTTGTTCATGAGTCAGGTAAGGACTGGCAGATGAAATGGGACAGCAGCTGCAGCTAAACCGTGGTGGCGAAGACGGAGCTGCACCTGAAGGCAAAGCTCCTGATTTACTGGTTGATCTGGTCTAACCCTCACCTATGGTCACAAGCGTTTGGGTAGTGACCAAACTGAGCTTCCTTTGCTGGGTTGCTAGCCTCAACCTTTGAAATGAACCGAGGAGTTCAATGCGCGGAGCTGCTGCTGTTACAAGGAGGTTCATGTGGTTCAACAATCTAATTAGGACACCTCCCTGTCGAGGTGTGCTGGGAATATCCAACTGGGAGGAGACCCCCAGGAAAGAGCCAGAACATGGTGGGCAAACAGCCTTTTTTTTTTTTTTTAAACCTATATACAGGCACGTTAATTTGGCACACTTGCTATTTCTGGCAATGCTTTGCTGCACTTCAGATGTTTGTGTTACTGACACAGATGTTTGTTGTGAACGATTGCACCGGCAATAGTAACAGTTTACTGGACATCCTCAGTTCATAGTTACATAACCAAAATATGACTCATTACACACTGTGACGTTGTGTCAACACACAGGCCGCAGCCAGAAGCGGACCTTTAATCCACTTCTTTTCTCATCATGTTTCCACTTTGTTAATTATTAGTTACGTAATTAGAATACAAAGATCAAATCAACTAAATTATAAATCTTTGTACAGAAGTGTGCAATTTTGGCCTACTGTCACCATATTATCTCAGCAGTGACATTCAACTCATTTGCAGATCCGTGCATTAGCAATTCATACCTTTACCAGGCAGAGCATTGTTGCCTCTGTTGCCTCTTTTAAGATTGAAATTGCTTTTTGCAAGTTTTAAATTAAAATATAACAACAATGACAAAAGTTTACAACACGATATGATGCTTGTAACAAAAAGCCCTCCTTTATCCCCTTGCCCTAAAAAATACAAACTGGGTGATTGATGCCCATCCAGGGAACTTGCATCAGTCTTCTTACATTTACATTTATTTTAAATTTTCAAATTGATTTATTTTTTTAAATATTTCATCCATATTCCAACTAAGTCATTTGGGCGACGCGTAACAGACAAAAGCTGTCAAGGTCCCATCCAGCATACACTGAATAGTGAAGTTGCTATTACTGTTACTGGCAACTAAAGGTTTCCTTGCTCCCACGCCCACCGAGCAAAGAGGAAGGAGCCAAATAAGGACATAAACAGATGTCTATAGGTGTACACACACACACTCAAAGGTGTCCCCTGGTTCCTTTTCAAGAAGGAACCACGAGGATCGCTTCAAATGTCACAAAACATCATAACATCCCCGGTTCTTCCCTTCCATAGTTACACTGCAGTAATAACTGTGTAGTAATGAATGTTGCCATTTAAATATCAGGCCAGCCCTGCAATAGCAATTCAATACTTGTCTGTTTAAATTGACTGAAATACCAACTTCCCTTCCTTACTGGGTATTTCAATGCCCTGAGCAAACTTTGGGGAAACCAACACAATATCTGGAAGGCTAGTCTTTGGGACACGTGGTTATTTCAGTGTATCACATGACATCCATTCTGATTTTCCCATCTTTCCTGCAATGACTCTATACTATTAGACAAATATGAATATACAAAATTATTTATTGAAGCACACAGCAGGACAGATTTTTTTTTTTAATAAAATTTTTTTTGCTACAAAAAAACAAACAAAAACAAAAACACACACACACACACACACACACAAAAAACACTACCATAAACCACAAACAAAAACATCCACTAAAACTGTTAAATTACAGAAATGGCAATAACAGATTCTGTTGCCTGCGCTGAAGTTGTATGCTGCCTTTTCCAACATTATTTGGACTTCTTGTTTGTATAACAGAACATCTCCAAATGACACCCTTTATCCCGTGACGCATTTAACTAAGTGCCATTGCAAAATCTGCACTGCTCGACTTTTCGAAAGACTGGTGACTTAAAGAATGACTGAACTGGTACATCACTGGTGATTAGCACCGGCGATGTACCAACTCCCTAACCCTTTCTGGAATAAGTGGTCAAAAACCTTTTTCAGAAAAAAAAAAAGAGCACAACCGATTACAGAGCAGCCACCTTTAAGACCATAATAAGTTTTTTCTACATTTAGTCACCATATAAAGGTGGATTTGAACCAGACACTTGATTAAATGTGATTAACAGTATGTAAATTACAATGAAAAGCATAAACGAAAGGCTTATTGGCTGATTATGATTACTACAACAGGAAAGGCTTCATGCCCATCCAGAACACGTAACATCTGTAAAACCGTGAACTCACTTGACAGGATTTGTTGTGAGCTGGTCAGTGTTAACTGTGGATAAGGAAGAGCTGTAGATTTTACATTGACCTGTGTGACAATAAGGCAACTGATTATAGTTTTTATTAAAAAAACAAAACAAAAAACATCATCATCATCAATCACACTGAATTAAAGTTTAGATTCATACTTATATAGTTGTATTTGCTGCTCCATGCCAATGTGACACATCCACAAAGTTTGGTCCGTTAGCTTCCACTAAGAACGACAGCTTCACCAGGAGTGCTCGATGCTCTTTCTACTCCCCTCGTTTCCAAAATGGCGGATCTGTTTTCTGCGGTAGCACTGCCGCTGTATCACCCGGGAGGCTGGATGTGGAACCGAATCGCCACTGTGTGGTGGTGGTACAGCGGCAGTGCTGCGACAGAAAATAGTTCCACCATCTTGGAAGCCAGGGGGCTGAAAAGAGCATTGATGGAGGATCCAAAACAGATGTGTGCTGAGGTGCATCCCTCAAAAGATTTGGTGCTGACGCTTAACATGGTGTTGTTTTCTGGTCTATATCTACTTCATTCAGTCTGGAGCGGTGCAACTCTCATTCATGCAACAGGGAAGGACCTGATGAACCAAACTTGGTGGATGTATTTCACTCACATGGAACAGCAAATACCACAGCACGAGTAAGAATCCAAACGATCATATTTAAGTGCAAATACAGTGTAAGCATTTACAAAATGTTAATCACTGATTTCTGCAGATTTTAAAAAAAGAAATGTGCAAATATGCATGACTATTCAATATTTGCGATGTACAGCAGCAGCACATTTTCACACTGGAGAAATGCCATTGCTGTGTAAATACTGCTCACCAGTTTAAGTAACAGTTGTATATGTTGTAACTGTATTGTATGCATAATATGACATTTAATTGACATCACTGTAAGCACTACAAGATATAAAGCATAGTCACCCTGTAAGAGAAGCTGCTGTTCATGACTTACAGAGATCTACTGTGTATTAGATGTGGTATGAGAGAAGCAGGTTGAGGATATCACCATCTTCTTAAACTCTTCTACAGTTCAATTTTCGGACACACCCTGCCCTAAACAAGAACGGTATTACCAGCAAAGTAACCATGCCCAGGCGTCATGCTCCACGACATTTTTCAAAATCCTGAGATGGCGGATTCTCTTGTTTCACGTGCCAACATATTCCTTCCAGTTCCACTTGCTCTAAAGTCCCCTGCAACACCAACTGGGCACAGACCAAAAAAGATAGCTCATTGCTTAAGCATGAAAAGCCATTTGGAAAACAAACAATTGCAGATTACAGTCGTTTCCTCAGAGTTCAACTGATTGTGTCCCAGGGTCCGCCGCCCTGACTACGAAGCAGCCTGGGGACCACGTAGCGGTGGCCCACTCCAAATTCAAGTTTACCCATCAGAAATGAACTCACTTTTCACTTTTCACGAGTTGAAACAGTTTTTTCAACTCGCATAATCAAATAGCTACTTTTAGATCGTAGTTAGTGAGCTAATAATTTTGGACGTGTGTGTATGTACAGGCAGGCCAGGAACACATGGGACATTAATGACACATTCCCACATTGGCAGAGGCTACCAAGGACCAGACGGGAGCTGTTTGTAATAATCAGCCAATGAAGTTGTCTTGACTTTTCTACAATTTATATATCTGAATGAATTTGAATGAACATAAACAGGAAGTGACGAATGGAAATGTGTGTTTTTTTTTTTTAAATTACTTCCAGCGTTCAAACAAAAACATTACTGAATGCACAGTGTCAGGGACTGTCAATCAAAGCTGAATGGCTGAAGCCTCAGAGCAAAATGTTTCAGCCTTGGTAGCCCTTGAGCTTATCTCCTGGCACCAGCTCAACGTCAATCTCATCCAGTTTTGGACGCTGCTCATAACCCGAGGAGTTTCCATAATTTTCACTGCAGAACGACACTTCCTTCTCCTCCTTATCTCCGTCCAACCCTCTGCCCAACATGTACCCAGAGCCTTCCGTTTCTTTTAAACTTTCTCCTGTACCACCAGACGTGCTTCCATCCTGATTCAGCACCCCAATGGGCAGGCGCAGGACGTCGTCCACAGGTGTTTCACCCTGTACTGGTTCATCCCCAATATCAGATGACAGCAGAGGCGTGCCCGTAGGTGAGGAGGCGTGCACCTGAGAGATCTGGGGCTGCTCTGGAGTCATTGCAGAGGTTCCCATAATCTTCCCCTTCCACTTCTGTAAGATGCAAAGGGAAAATTAATATTTAATATGAACTGAATTTTATGAGGAAACTCGTCTGGCAAAGTTGAAGATGATGAGTAATTAGCACTTAAACAAAGCTCTTGAGGTCAAATCAGAGTCGGCAAGATGTACGCACCATGGAGTCTGGTAAAGAGGGAAACAAGTCTGAGGTCTGCTGTCGGAACACCATGAAGAAGATTAAACCAACCACAAGACAGGCCAGCAGGGGCGCAACGATGTAGAGGGCGATGTAATCTAGACGAAAGACACCACAGTCAATACACATGCACACTAATTCTCAGCCACTTAAAGCACAAGTAAAGCACACACAGTTTAAGCAGTGAAACTCTGAATCATTGTGCGTTCACCGTCATATTTCACTTTGGCAGAAACGTTGAACATTAACACATAAACTGCGCCAGTGTTGGGAGTTCATGAATCATCAGCTAGTAATGCTGCATGTTCTGGAAAGCAATAGTTATAGCCACATACTCCTCTGACAACCTAATGCACAAATCCATGAAGTGTAGACTAAAAGTTTACCCTAAAATTTTAAGAGCAACTTAAACCTTGCAATTCTGGGCACATTTTAGTATTTGGTGGTGTATTTTTCTGGTTTCCACCGATAACGGAACAAACTTAGACAATTCGACGTTACTGTACATGATGATATTCCCAGCACAGCTACAAACAAAATTTTTTAAAACATCAAAAGTAGAGGCAGAGATGCCAGTTTCTCCACCTACAGACCCAAAAGTAACACAGCCAAAGAACATGTTGAATAAATGGCATGGGACATTTCTCCATGACCTCGACGTGTTCTTGCAATTACACTCTCAAACTGCTCAAGTAATGCACAGGTGAGGGCTGCTGGAAGTCATGCTGAGAAATGGAGGAATTAATAAACAGGTGGAAGCACATGAGGCAGGTTGAAGCAAAACAGGTAAACACCACACTTCTCCAAAATAATTCCTGGTACACGCTGAAGATCACAGATGATATATAAAACTGCACATTAAATTAAAAAAAAAAAAAAAAGCAGATGATGCATTTTAAAATGTCATATTACGCACTGGTGCTGCTGGTTTGTGCCTTGGTGCAGTAATCCTGTGTGGCACGAACAGTTACGCCCTCCCAGTGCCCATTTATTCTCAAACAGTATGTCTCCTGCTCCACATCCAGCGGAAGGTCCTCCTGACACATACTGTCCACGCAGCTGAAGTGATGCTGCTGAAGCTCCTTCTGCAGACACAAAACACATTTCAGTTCCTGCTCACTGAAATTTAAAGGCTGAGGCAACCCTAAACCCTTTACAGCAAAAAAATGAGGCACAATGTCATCGCTGCAGCAAAATGACTTTTTCCAACCACTGGATGCCAGCAAAATGCAGATTTTCTGCCAGATTTCATGCCCCTTTAACAAAAGCAGCTGTATCATGGCTATATATCCCCAAGTAATAGAGTATAGGATAGGGTGTGGTAGCATAGTATACTATCAATACAACCAGAAGCAGTTTCATTACTACTACTATTACCAAAACACAACATGTGTTTGTTGTGTCTGCCGCTGCTGCCTCGCCCAAATCTGAGATAAATGATGGAGTTGACAGCTTATTTCTATTCTGGTCATTGAAGCATTAAGGTTAAGTTCTGGATGGTCTGACCTTGGGATCAGTCACAACATGGTACTCAAAATCTGTCAGTTGTGCGCTGCGGTGATTCTTCTGCCTTCTCCTCTGCCTGGGAGGCTTGGTAGGCAACGGCTCATCGTCCAGCGGCTGATCGTCCAACGGCTGATCGTCCAACGGCTCATCGTCCAACGGCTCATCGTCCAACGGCTCATCGTCCAACGGCTCATCGTCCAACGGCTCATCGTCCAATGGCTGATCGTAAAACAGCGATGGATGCTGGAAACTGAACTTAATGCCACCTGGGTGGACGGTGACATTAACCGGAGGAAGGTCGACAAAACCTGGAAACCACCATGAAAATACTTCACTTTTGGCTAAACCCCAGTTTCTGGAGTCATATTCAGTTTTCGGACCCCAAAAGCCTCATTAACTCATTTGTACTTGTATAAGTATTTTGAATCCCTGTGTAGTCACTGTAAGTAAAGTGAGTAAATTCACTCAGAAAGCTCATTCACTAGCAGAATTTTGTATATACTTGCAATAGGAACAGCAGAATACAAATAATGTGTCTTGTTTATATGTAAATACATATAGCTATATACATGCACACATAGATAGACAGGCAGGCAGGCAGGCAGGCAGGCAGGCAGGCAAATAGATAGGCTTATTTATTTATTAAATTTCAACTAATAAAAAGGTTGTTACCAACTTCATTTGAGCAGCATGAAACCAGCTGACTCGGCTGCACTGTGATTCAGACTATTTATCACCCTGTAATCCCTGACAGGAATCTGTCATTTTCTCCAAACTGTTTTCAGTATGAGTTGTCACTGGGACTTCATCTGAGAACAGGAAGGGCTCATAAGATCCAAACATGATTGCGTGTACATGATAGTGCCATCTAGTGGTGTAACTTAAGTTCCTATTGTTTAACTGAGCAAGCTTATCAAGCTAGTGCATATACTGCATGTTATGCTGGCCTTTGTTTGAAGGCACAGCTCCTGTCTTGTGCACTATAAAGGAAGAGAAGCCACTGTTACTGCTCATAAAAGTTTCTTACTTGGTCCCAAATGTTGAACTGCAAAGTAGCAGTTTTGAGTCATGATTTTCTCCTGCCATTCACAACTTGCCAGTTTTTAGTGTCAGGGTATTGATCAGCATATGAATTCCTCATCCACTGATTCTGTCACTACCACTGAGAAACTAAATCGTGCCATAGCCAGCTAGATGAATACCCTAACCCCTACTCACATGAGCGATTTGATGGAGAGTGCATGAAATAGCTGAACTTTATCCCCCTAGGAGGGGCACGAGCAGACACGTTCTCCCCAATCACAGCAGATACGTGGACGAAGTAGTCATCTTTGGGATCACGGAGAAATGAGAGGTCAGCACTGAGATTGGATGGATCCACCCACACTGGGTCATAAGAGCTAGAGACGAGAAACAATGTGAGTAACTGCATAAACACACAATCACGGTAAACAAAACAATTAGCTAATGAGTATCAATTAAAATATACAAGTCACACATTAGAGAAACTGCCAAACAGGAGATACTGTTTAGTTTCAACAGATTACTAGATTCTGTAGAGAACCAAAAACAAGTGGACATGGTCAAATAGACAGAGAAACGCACACTTAATACTGACCGTAATAGTGCGCCCACAAATACTCTGAATCTGAGCTGTGGTGAGATCTGGCTGTAGTTCCAGTGCAGCACATTCCTGAAGTTGTGACACTGCAGGGTCACATTGGTCGGAGGCAACACTGCAAAGAAAAACATATATTAGCCTGCACATACTGCGAGGGCTAAAAATGTAAAGCCAAACGTTTTCAAACACCAAAACGAAAACTATAAAACTATTATCAGACCCCAAAAAGGTCCTGCATTTGGTGAGCTTTCCTTTCCACTGCAGATGGTTTCTGAATGACACGAGTAGCCTAAAACTGGCTGGAAGTGGGTCAGTGTGGGAATGAGTTTTATAATTCATGATGCAAATGAATAAATGGATGCACACAACCAACAAAAATAGACCCTGGTGCTAGATATTACACATGTTTTTACTTTATCAGGCATTTATAGGTTTTTTTTAAATCCACAAAAGCTCTTCTGCACTCTGACACTTCATTTCAGCTCCTCTGCTACCCTCATTGTCTACGACCCTGTCACCGTATTTCTGTACCTGCCAAAGACCCAGTGCTGTGCTTATGTTGTAATGACATAAAATGTCCCCCAGAGGGCAAGCTGGTGCTTCATAGTTGCACATCCTGCATATTTCCTATTTTAACCACTACTGATAAACAGTTCTCAGAGCATCAAAGTTTTTCCACATGTACACGATTATCAACTAAGCGCAGAAAGTGGGGGGTGCACCAATATATATATTTTTGGTCTGTTTTTGTTTGTTTGTTTTTTGGCGGGCCAGTACCAACATGTAATTTCTCACTAATTTGCCTCTCATGCCAACTACAGTGAGTAACTGTATAAAAACATGCAACAAATTTGTTGAGCATGCATTCAACAAATTTGGCATTATGGGTCTGACCCTAAAAGCTAAATTAAAGGAGAATTTGTTTATCTCCCTTCCCCAAAACCACATGGCACAAATTGAAGGAGGACAATGGCACGAGTACATGAAAACGAAAACAGACAAATATGGAGGAAACATATGGTATGTCCATATAAATTACTAATGAAGTTCAGAGCAGAAGTCCATGAGTTCAGTGATCACTGATCTCTCCAGTAAAAACATCATATCATTACCTCACACTTTAAAAAAAACAACTGTTAAAAGTAAGTTTGTGTTAAATATTGTCGTGGTACTGGACTCACTATACTGTACTATACTGTACGGGTCCTTACAGGTATCAGAGTTCAATTTTATGCTTTTTAAGACCCTTTCAAAATAAATTTTAACCACCTTTAAGACAGATTTTTGACAAATAAGAATCTTTTTGTTATTCATATGAGCATTGCAGGTCAGTGTAAAGGTGAGTACTGTATATTCAGTCTTGTGCTGAGGTCAGTTTGAGGTAGGAACATGGCTGTTTACTGCCTACGAGTCTAACAGAGTCCCTCAGCTTAAATAGCATCTGCTGCTGGAATAAAATGAACCGGGGGGGGCTTTGTTTGTTTGTTTGTTTGTCTGTTTGTTTGTTTTACACAAAACCTGGGACAAGTTAAGAGTAGTCTGGTTTCTTTGTGCATGTAAATGTAGTGTATGACAGTAACTACGATGTGGGACAGGTTAACCTAGAACAGGCATTTTACCAACAGGCTAAGTGTTGCATGTTAGTACAAAGGTAGTGTTCAGTATTTTGTATCATTCGAAATTTTAATTTCAGGCAAAGAGCTTGACTCGTTTTTACAAAAGGAAATTAAAAGACAGATAAATAAAATCTGAAACATTTTAAATAAAATGTTTATGTGGAAATTAAGAGTAGAATTAAATTTAATAACTACCAACCATACTTACTATATGACTATTTAATTACTTTTAAGGGCTAATGTTGATAAAATTGCATTTAAGACATTTTGAGACTTAAGACATTTTGATTCTTTTTTATAGCACTGTGGCATACAGTTTAATTCAAAGAACAGCTAAAGATTTTCCAGAGAGCTTTATCAGCCGACAGATCTTAATGTTTAGTCATTCTGCT
>OMLB01054408.1:6271-42467 GCA_900302555.1 Myripristis jacobus
ACTCATTCGGCTAAAAAAAAAAAAAAAAAAAAAACAACTTGTTGTTTTTTAGAAAATAAAAAATAAGAATTAAACGTAGGGCTTCGCTCACCCCGTAGCCTACTTTTTCGCCTTTGTCACCGTAGTGGAGAAAGGGATCTGTGGACCGCGGTGTATATTAGACTACTGTAGTATTAATTAAAAATTTCATTTCACATCCAAATTGTTTACTTATCTGCCAGGAACATATGCTGAGAGAAGTTAAGATTCACGATTCTGCACTATTGCCCAAGGTGCAATTCAATATTGGGGAGGGAGGGGGAGGAGACGGGCAGGCTCAGATTTTTATGACAGACTTAGCCCTTATCTAGAGCTGTAAATTAGGGTGATACTTCATTGAACCGAATGTGAAGTTTTACATCAAACCCCTAAAGCATCCTAATTCAACTTTGAAATTAGACAATTATAATTACTTTCAGGAGTAACAGCAGAAATAGGCCCAGACATATATATTTTTTTTTCCACAATGCAACCAAGGCAAATAACCTTTACATGACAGTGTATCCTTATACACATGCCTATTTTGCTTTCATATTTTCTCAGCTTGTACATTTTGCAAAATTGTCTCAGATTTTGCAGAGTCGTAGCAATAATACAGTTCGTCCAATAGTTGAAATTACACATCTCAGTCACGCAAATGGACTGCGATTATTCGGCACCCCGAAATAAATAACCCTAAAAATAAACGGCATCTTTGAACTATAATGTATAATGGGGGAAATTATGATTTGAAATTATAGTGCTCCTAAATCTCTCTTTAAGTCTTCCCCTTGACGTTTTTATTGGAGCACAACAGAGAGAATTCAATCTGCCTTATCTCTCCAGGACTCCTTTCAGCGCAAGATCAGAGAAAAAGAGAGGATAATTGTTCTTTATTTTATTTAATTTAACGCGACAGCCAGCGCTTTCAGGTCATTTATATGCTTCATTTAGTGATAAAAGTCAATGAGGAGGGGACACCAGGCGCTTTTCTTTCCTCCACAACACTTAAGTCCAAAATATAAAACAGATGAAACAAAAAGTGGGGGACAAGCCACTTTTAATTAAAAGCCATGGGTCATTTGTGTTATTGTCTTTTAATGTTACCCTAAAATCATTTTCACTAAATTAAGTTTGATAAGTAGTTATTGAGAATCTCGTTTTGTATTTAGCTACACTAATTTCCTAAATCAAAAGAAGTGGTTAGAGTCCCCTCGAGGAGAGGTTGAAGAAAAACTAATAATTTATTCACCATATTCATGATGATAATGGTGATGAACGATGTCGATGTTTTTGATGGTGACGATAGAAATGAAGAGAAAGAGGACGATTTCCATGCTGTATGCGCTACAGCTCGCTTATCAAAGATGCATTCAAATTGGTATTGGCTTGTGTCGACGCCAGATTTGACACAATATTGAGAAATTGTTTGGGGATACAACTGATCTCATTTCAGCATATTAAATATTGTCTCCGAAAGACCAAAAATCATCATTGCTAAATCCAGTATATCTAAAATTGAATCTGGGATACCATTTTGACGGAAGAAAAGTAAACCGTAGTTCTGTTGTTTGAAGACCGGGGCTTGAATTTGGGGGTCCCTGAATTCTCATTTGAAAGAAATGAAATAGTGAACGAGCTGATAAGAAAAAAGGGAATGGATGAGCTGAGAGAAAAGGAATCATGCCACGGTTGTTTAATGTGCTGTGCCAGTCGGAAAAGTGATTTACACCAAGACTTTATTCCCCCCGACAGATATAAAGACAGTGCGCGTCTCTTTACCATGCACGCACGCGCGCACTAACACACACACACACACACACACACACACACACGGAACACGGGGCTGTATATGGTCAATTGTCTGGACCTCATCGGATGCAGATATGGGAAGCATCGGTGGGCTCAGGCGTGTTATTCCATGCATCACTTAGGACCAAACTTAAACACCCACGCTCTTTAAAAACTACACCCATCCGGTTCATTTCGCCCTCCAACACTAGATGAAGTGTCTGCAAAACTTAACTCTGCCGTTTGATTTTTTTTTTAAAAAACACCTCTGAACAACGCCAAGCCGTTTCATCAACTTTTTATTATCCAAAAATAACCTTTCATTATCAGCACACCTGACGCCCACAACCTGATGTTAGCTCCCGTCAGGCACATTGGCTCCTTTTATACAAACATTTGCTCCGGCCGCCCCTCCAGCAGCATGGATGCTGTATGAAACACCACATTGTATGGCCTACATCCATTTAGCGCCTGATCACCTTACATGATGCAATTCCACAACGCTTACAAGTGCGCAAACCACAAGCCTCACCATCAGCGCATTTTTTTCCCCCCCTCATGAGCTGGTATATGAAACTTTCAGTTATTTTTACATTTCTAGAAATTTAAGGGAACTTTTTTCTTGAATGGATGAAGCCTCACTCCACATGTGCCTCACTCTAGTTGCAAAGTCCAGCCAGCACAATCAGATATCAAAATGAATCATAATTCAGACATGTCAGATTAAACAGTTTTTTTTTTTACATCTGCAGGGTGTCCTCTGCCTTGGTCTGTGTGCCTCTTAACCTTAAAGAGATAGCTCCCATGGCAATTTGAATTTTAGTTTGTTAACTCTTCACTAAAGACAGTTGTCACATTCTGGGGCAAAGTCTTTACATTTGCCATATAAAAGAGAAATGCTGGCATTATTTGTATATTAACACCAATGGATAACACTAAAGCTGCAAGCTAACAGGCTAGCTCATAGCTGCCACTGATTTGAATCAGTAATGTTAACACACAGCTTTTGGTTAGCAGAAGGTTTTACTCCACAGTTGAGACAAGTGCGATTGGTTAAGAAAAATAACAGATATCACTACAAACTCTATATTTCACACAAGTATACTTAAAGTTTGCAACTTTTTTTTTTTTTAACACAGTAAATATGCGCCTTTTTTTTAGGACATGCAGGCCTACTTTTTCCTGTTTGGACAGACTCCTGTAAAGAGTTTATGCATTTATAGAAAACCCGGAGCTGCTGAATCAGTGCTGCAAAGCTTCTGATCATACAGTCCTGTCCAAACACTGCATTACAGTGACTGAAGACCCAAAGACCACTTATCTGTGTGTTTGGTGTTCTCTTATATGATTATTATTTAATTATTACCCCTTTTAACTAATGCATTCTGATACTTACTCACTACTTTGCTTAGTTTGTATGGACCTCCCATACATTAAAATGCGTGTCATGATTTAGTTTCGTGTGTGTGTGTGTGTGTGTGTGTGTGTGCATTTGTGGGCGTGTGTAGGCCCTCGCATGCATGCATTTGAATGTGTGCTTAATTTCATACAGCACATACTTTTGAGTTATTGTGCTGTTTCTTTGTTGCTCTCTATCCACTCTCTGAATTTTCATGCAGCATAAACTTCCCATAAATCAAATCATGCAGATAAATGAGTTTTTTTGTTGCTGTTTTTGCTTATTAATACTCCTGATGCCTTTTGAATTATCAAGTTTTTTTCACTCTTATGACTACTCTTGCATTTATATCTCATTCATTAAAAAGGATTTCATTTGAAAAATGCTCTGCATGGTAATGTGATAAAAGTCACTGTAGAGGAGAGCCATTGGTATCATTTCACTCAAGCAGCTGGAAAATACATTGTCATCAATGGTGCTCCAAAATAGCATTGTTGTCTTTTTGGACTGAGCTCTTTATCAGCTGTTCTCCTTCAGTTCTAATGAGCTTCTTGTTAGTATATACAGTATTTGCTTTTTGATATTCCTCATTATCTTTCTAGTTGTTTTAAAATTCTCCACTGTGTTTATACCCTTTCCAGTTTAGCTTAAAAACTCAGTTCAAATTGACAAGTAACTTGATCAGATCCATGGGATGCTATTTTCAGTTTGAGACTATACAACAAAATACCAAACATGAAAGGCTGATGCTCATGATGATACCATGCAGCACCCATTGGAGGAGCTCTGAAATAAAGACCTGCATTTAATGGAGCGTGCTGAGCTGGTACTGTTCAGTCCATACACCAAAATCACTAATACAGCTCGTTCACAGTCAATAATGTTTAACTGGAGAATATTTTTCAGTTTTTCAAAAGGTCCCATGCTGTCAAAGTAGACTCATTTTCATCAGTAAATATATATCGATACATAAAAAATCAGATGCTGTTTTGAATAATTGTAAAATGTTTGAGATCATTATGCGCACTAGTGTATGATACTTTGCTTATGTTATACACACTCACACACACACATAAGCATGTACACATAACTTTCTTTTTACCAGAGGATTTTTTTTTTTTTTCAACTTAAACAATTTCTTCAACAGATTTTCACAAGTTCCCAGTGAAACCTACAGCCCATGTAGTTTATTACAGACATGTGTAGGATTTGGTGCTGCTGAATAAGAAGATGAGCTCAACCAGATGTTTTTTTTTGTTTGTTTGTTTTTTGCCAGAAAACAATTTCTGAAATATCAGTGAATAGCATACCTCAGTTGTGACCATAACAGCTGATCACAGAGTAAACTCTGCTTTACAGTAACGTGCACTGTAATTTTATTGGATTATGTATAACCCGTTGCAGGAATGTCAAACTAATGAAAACAAAGCCAGATGTAGTTTTGGATACCTGCCCACACTCCATCAGCAATATTTGAACTGATATAATATAAACGGTAAATAGAGGAAACATGCCTTATGGCATCCTGATGTACTCAAACACATGAGCAGGGTGAACTCATATGTATGCACACAGACACACACACACATGCACACACATGCCAGCCACATGCAGAACTACCTGCCTGATTTAGTGCCTTCAGCGACTCAGGTTGAGGGCAGCACTGGCAGTCCAAGCCAATAGAATCCCTTGGTAAAGAGGATGCTAATCGTAGCTTCTTGTGCCTGAGCATGTCTTCCTGGGCCAAATGAGATTAGAGGGAGTGGGATATGGCGAAGCGACGTGCGTGGGGTTCTGGAGGTGAAAGGTAAAGGCACTTATCAGGAGGGTTCCCCTCGGGGTCCTCGACGGCTGACTCAATCAAAACCTTGCACGCACTTCTCACTGGATTAGACTAATCAGGAAAGAGCAGGGGATGTATAGACCACTTATCTGAAAAAAAAACATTGGGCTCTCTTTCCCTTTGAAAAGACCCTACAGAAATGTTTGTTAATTTTATTTATTACAGGATGCTTGTCGATGTGGCAATCTTCCATGGAATCATTAAAAGGGGCTCTTCCACTCACTGAAGGCACGCACTGTTTACATGGTACAAAGATAGGGGAGCCTTTGATGTTCCAAATTTCCCCCGTTCACTCATTGTCATCATTATTTATATATTTATTTAGTTTTTATTTATTTATTTTCATCATTTGTGTTTCTTGTGCCACAACAGATCATACAGATGGAAGGTAGTCAACATAACAAAGACCCTGAAAGGTATATGAATATTTATTACCAAGACTACTTCAGAGCCAGACAGGCCGTTAGCATTCAAAGGAATAGTAAGAAGATAACAGCAATTTTCACACTTATGATTACCTTCAAATTAATCTCTGTTTCTTGAAGGGATGTGTGATAGTTGACTAGTCTGTCTTTCATTTCTCGATTAAAAAGTTATTCAATCAAAGTTTCAGTTACTCGTTTAACAAAATAATCTGAAACAATTGTAAATTTTAGTGGCAGGATGAGTTGAATAAGGTGCAATAAGGTGAAAAATGCTTAGGATAATGAAACTCTTTGACTCTGTATACAAACAACATTCAGTGCTATTAATCAAATTAGAAATCTGGAATCCACTAGTGTGCCAATTATGTAGCTTATTTATAGTTTTTGTGATTGGCTGAACTTGCAGCCTCTCAGAAATTCTGCCTCTAGATTCAAGCAAAACATCTACACATGCAAAAAAATATGCCTACTTGCCATTTAATGTTGTTTTTGTGTTAAGATTTCTGTCAATCTGTCATTTTGAGAGTAAAAAACCTCTTCAATTCTAGCTTTTGCCAGTCTGTGGCAGGATTACCCATTTGTTAATATATGGATTAAGGTCTGTAATGCACAGCAAGATGAGGCTGTCCCTCTGTGTGAGTGCAGATGAACTCTGTAGAAAATTCTGCATTAATATGGACAAATAAATCAAACAACCTTTCAAATTGTTATCATTTGCACTGGCTCTGTTTGCATTCAGGCCTGCTAAACTTATGTTTGTCCTCGGCCACTTTGCCATAGGTGGTAATGAATAGATGTTCTTACGGTCTTTTAGGGTTTTTCAGCCATACCTTTATACCCTTTATTAAAACTTTTATACGCATTAGTAAGAAATTTGTGTGCCATTTAGATGATTTGCAGGAAACCTTGTATGCAAACAATACCTAATATTGTGGTTCACTCTATTGATTTACCTTGGCACAGGAACAAGTGTCTGAATGAGTGGTGCCCTTTTACAATCCATCCAGTCTTTAGCAATACAAAATGATATACACTGTACAACATTGTTATCATCACAAAGCAGTACAGTCTTGATTATGCCAACTAATTATGTCAGCAAATATGCTCTACTTCAGGAAGCACCGAGCAGTAGATGAATAAGATATCGGCCTTGTAGAGAGACTTGATTTGCGGCATTGTTGAATAATGTAATATTCAGGTGCCTCCCAGTACCTGACATGATAGTGAGAGAGGGGAGCCTCATAGAAATAACTCGTTTCATTTCAAATGAAGATAGTTTTTATTTCAGTCAAAGTAACTAAAACAACAAGAGCTCAGTTTGAGGCATGTTGTCATGATCTCTCGGATTTAAGCCTGACTGTAACAGAAATCTACAATATTAAAAATCATTTCAGTACTTAGTGTTGTACTGTATGTCCAACCCTGTCTCACAGCAGTTCATGCAATAGTCACAAAATTAAATTTACAGACTTGTGTCCATGGATTCAAATTGTCCATTTTTTTTAGTCCATAACACAAAATTTCTGTTTCGTGCACATGGACCCGAATTTGATTTGTGTCCAAGGACACAATTTTGCCTTTACCATTTGTTGCTTCTGGAAGTGGCTAAATTCTAGTAGCTTTAGCCAAGAAAACAACTTGGTTGAGGTTAGCAAAAGGTCATGGTCAAGGTTAGGAGAAGGTCATGATTTAAGTTACGAAACATTAACGGGAAACAAACAGTGGACTCAGACTTGACTCATCTGCCACCCCACCTTCCTCCTAACGCAGACTTTCTTGCTCGTTATACTGCCTCATGGCACGTGGTGCAGGTACGAAATACACAATTGAAATACATTACATTGAAAATCTTGCTGTCATGAAACAATGGACAGTTCATGTACATGTATACGAATCTGTAAATTACATTTTGTAATGCAGTGCTGTGAGACCAGGCTAGTATGCCACTGAACAAGAAGACTGCCTCTGCTTCCAGCAGTTCTTTGACATTTGAACAACTGAAAACAGATCTTAGTCCCATGGCCAATGCATCAGTCAAATAATCTTTTATTATTGCAATAAAACATCATTCTACTGTACCTTTGCTGTTGATCAAACACTGTCCTGAGCAAGTAATTAAACAAATCCCCTTACTTTGAGTCATTTAGCCAAAAAGCAGTATTTCTAATTACTGAAAGATATTAGTTAACTTCTGACATTACTGAATACATTACATCGGTTGCAGTGTTGCTTTGTTTTTGGTAATGCTTACGTATAAAGCAATGCAATGCAAATCTTATTGTTGCGCCCCCTTTTGACCAGTCAGTGCAGTTTGAAAACGCTGGAGTGTAGTGATGAGATGTATCATTTCCCAGAGTTTTGTCCAAATTGAATCAGTGGTGTCTGGAATATTGTGCGTGGCACATGGATGAATAGGCAAACAAGCAATAGATCAATGTAGCACCCTTACCTTGGACAAATCAGTGCACGTATGAAAAATGGTGAGATGCATCACTCCAAATTTTTGGAAGAATCCAATCTGTGATCTTTGAGATATTGTGTTCAATGGAAGCACCAACGCACAAACTAACAGATGGAGATTGATTCATAGTGTCTACATCAATTTCATTCCTGGGGACTATTAATTATTTGTTCACCAAAACCAAAAACCAATTAAAATGACAGCTCAAATACAAAGATAAATGCCTACTCATCTATTTTACGCAAACACAATGTCAAAAGATTGAAAATCTTTTGGGAAATAACATTGCAAAAATATTGCAAAAAATGTATTTCCAAAAAGTAATTGTGTAACTCATTGCTTTAATTGAGAAACTAATGTGTTTAGTTATTATATATTATTCATTTTTTCATATCCCTAAAATTGTCCAGTGCTTCCCCCAACATTGAATATTATTACAAACATCAGTGAACTGGTGCTTTTTAAGCACTGACACAACGCTTAAATATTTTCAAGGGTCAAGAGGGATCATTAAATGAAGCTCCTCAACAAGCCATCATAGAAAAATGCTTTGTTAAGCTTCAAGGTTCTCAGGATATTGTGATCTAAGTGGAATACCAAGAAAAAAGGCTGCCTGAAACTCAGAAACCTCTCCATAGCCATAGCTAACCTGGGGAGGGTTTCCCAATAACAATTTATCTTGAAACATTGACGTGTGTTTCCTAAAGGATATCATGGAAACATATTTCCAAGAACTACTTGAAGATCAGCTTCAAGAATCCCATTATTCATTACCCGAGCTGAACATGAGAAGTTGAGTGAAAAACCAGCAGTTTTAAATCAGATGTACTTTACAACAGTGCATTTAATCTACTCACAAGCAGAAATTTAATGTATGCTTTCCCCCTCTGTATTTTAGTTGTAATGCTATTTAAACGCAGTGCTTTTTTGCTGTAGGCCATTGTCATTGTCATTACCACCACCACCTGCTTGCATTTTCAGCTGCTCAACAATGCAGGATGGCACTACAAGCAAGCAACTAGCAAATGACAAGTATTGTTATTACAGTATTTTGCATGGTGATGCATTACCTTCTCTCCTCCTCTGGATTTCTGCTACTTATGCATCTATTTCATGAAAATGTGACTTTCATATTTGTGTCAATTACGGGCCAATGTAAGTGAGAGACCTGCCAATGTTGTCGCAATTACTTGTTCACCAAAAGAAGTCAATAAAATTCTAAATTACTCCATGCCCCGTCAAAGGAATAGTTCACCTAAAAATGAAAATAATTTTATGGTAATTTTTTTGCCCTTTTTAGTGCTCTAAATAACAAGTTCCCAGTCACATCGTTTTAGAGAAGGCTGACATGGAGCTGTGCCAGCCAACTCAGAGTGTGTTATGTGGATATGCAAGTTTCAGCTGACATGAGAGTGAGAAGATAATCGTTGAATTTTTATTTTGGGGTATTCCTGTAAGATGGGCTATAGCATGCAGTATGGTTTATAGCAACACCAGACCACTTACTAAAAAACCCATACTGTGACAAACAGGTCCAATCTGTTGGAGCAGAATTTATGATTGCCAACTCATAGCTTCACTTCCTCTCTCTGTTCGGTCCACATATGATAGCTGATATACAACCTGCTTTTACTTGTATGGAAAAAAAGTTACAGGGCTACCATGAAAAAGAGTGAAATGGAAAACAGTTTGAAAATCTGTGTGTCCTAAATTAGAGCTCAGATCTGCTCTCTGACAATCGTTGTTATGAAATAGAACAATATTCTGAACTCACAGTTCAATTCGATGCACATTACCAGATTCATGGCTCAGTATTGTGTGGACAGTAATGCTGTATTCATTGTGGCCTGTTTGGAAACTCAACCACTATAGAAAACCTTGAGCAAAATTTATTTTTAATGTAAGCAGAGCTTAGAGTTAAATTCACTAGGAAACGCATTTCCCAGAAGATATTAAAACACCCTGCCATATAAAATATAAGCTAATTTAAAATTTCTGCATTTTATCTAAGATTTCACCTGGAAGCTGTTGTAATTTACATTTTTTAATCTTTTTTAATCTTTAAGCTTTTTTTCTTCGTCTTTGTTGTTTTTGTCTTGATAATTGAGAATTTGGTAAAGCTAAAATGCCAATCATTGAGTATCATTTTTGTTGGCTTGCTTTTGTTGAGTTTAAATCAGAACACAAATCCACAAATCAGAACACAGGGCCCCATGCACATCGATATTCAAAAGCAATAGGTATAGGTGAGTGAAGTGCTGCACCCGCAAATATAATTGTTGTGACAGGGAAGAATAATATGGCTTTGACAGCATATGAAAGGTGGATTGCAGTGTTTTTGCTACCCATTTTAATGTCATGTTTTTTCCTTGAAAGTCAAATTCAAATTAAGTTTATATATTATTATAGCCCTTTATCACAAGCATATCTCTAAAGACTTGATTAAAAAAAATGAGCACAACCACAAACTCCCCAAATGCTCCTGTTCTTACCACATGCACAAGTCTTAGTGTTGAGTAAACATGGGTGAAATATAAGAACAAAAACCAACAACCTCACCTGTAAGTGATGTTGAGTTTTGAAGAGGCTGCAGTGGCCACTATACCAGCATACCACCATGGGGTGTTATACAGGCCTCTTTTGTCTCTCTGGAAAATGTCAAGGCGTAATTGATATTTCTCACTGGGCTCTTTATCTTTGTGCCATGTTTCAGGTTCTATGATCTGGGTTCATGCTGACCTTTACCAGTGCACTCCTTTCTCTCTCTCTCTTTTTGGACCTTACTGAAAATAGCTCAACAGGATTTCAATGGGGTGTCTTTCATTTGAGACAATCTTCTCTTCCTATCCTAGCCAGCCTCTTTGACGTCGGCTATTTATTTATTTTGAGACCCAACTTTTCAGCATGTTTTGTGGTTGAGATTTACTCCAGATCCTTTGTTCACAGAGGTCAGAAAAAAAAAAGTTCTTCAGCAGTGACTAAGGATCCCCAGTGCAGCCATCATTGGCAGGTAACTGAGGTAAATGTGCTAAATATTGCATTTTTCTCCAACACAAAGGTAAAATGGGATTGAATAAATTTCGTATTCTTAAATGAGAATGGAAGATACCTGGCTGTTAAGTGTTCAAGAACATTAGAGTAACTTTATGGATGTGAATTTTTTGCAGAAGCAATCAGTGCATATTTCTCACAACATTATGTTCACTTGCTGGCCTCACCTGCCAGAATTTTATTGAGTTGTACCTTCTTCATGATCTCCAGTGCCTGCAATGCTCTTAAAAAGCAGTTTTGAAATCCACCTAACATAGCCTGAACAGACAGCATTTTTTATGAAGAACAAAACCTGCTGATAGAAATATGAAAACTTTTGTTTTAAATCTGAAAACAAAAATGTCCTCCAATCACTTATTTGCGTACCTGTTTTGTAGCATAGATGAAAAACTTCCAAGTAAGCTTTGTGATCTACAAACAAGCACAACATGGTTCTCTTAATGATAGGTAACTGATGCATAGATAAATTACTTCTCTGGAACATGTTTTAGGTGTAAATTGGAAACATTCAGAGTCATTTGGTATCTCAAATTTAGCTCAAAATTTGACATTGAATATTGACATTTAATTAAGGGACTTACTTGAGGTTAGTTGTTTCATATGGTTTTGCAGAATGAGTTTTATTACACCCACTCACTGATTGATCGATCAAAAATGTTAATACTGAGCCCAACAATGCATCTATTAGTCATTCTGTCTTTTTTTCTCCCCTAAACTGGTCTCAATATGTTTACTGAGTTCTTACATCATACATCATATTCTGCTTGATATATGTTGTGAATTAGTCATAACTTCCATCAAGGAGGTAACACCTTTGGCAGGGTTTATGCCACTGCCCCATTTGTTTGTCTGACTGTCAGCAGGATAACCCAAAAAGAAGACAATGGATTTGCACCAAACTTGGTGGGAAGGTTGGTCAGGGGCCAGCGAAGAAGTGATGAACTTTTCAGGGCAATCGGACTCAAAGGAGCATGGCAATGGGTGCTGTTTAACACAAATAGGGTCTTCTTTTCCAAATGCATCCACATCCCTCATGGGATGGTTGGTTATGGGTCAGGCAGTACTGACCACCTTTCCTCACTAATTGGTTGAAAGGAGCGGGTCCAGTGACCTCAGCGTTGATGAAAGGGGCAGGGCTTAGCACAAACAGTGACATCCAGTGACAGTGGAAACTATAACTATAAACTAACCTTCAGGTTTAGGGAAGAAAAACTTTGATAAAGCTTATGGTAAGTTGGTGGTCATGGCATTTGTATTTGCCCATTCAACAGCCCAACCACAGTGGCCCAACTTTCAGCCTGGTCTCCTGAAATTTTGGGAGACCAGGCTCCCTTATCCCTTGATTATGATAATGGTAGTCCCTTTCTCAAAGCTTTTGGCCCGCACAAGGACATCAAAGCCTGAAACATTAATATACAGTAAGGTTCAGATGGTGACATCATGGACCAAAAGATCTTGCCTCCCACTGTCTTCTGCCACATCCAAACTGACCCACTGATGCATACTTCTCCCACCACTTTCCAAAACTTCTTTTGCACCAGTCAGTGTTCGTCACTGCCTTTCATAGCAACTTGTTGTCTTGCCCGTCCAAAGGTCACACTGTCAGTCCTGTTCTACCAACAAGGAACTGGTTTCGTTCCAGTTGGCAAACCTTATTTGAACTTTTCTGAGCATTCCAACCAAAAATGAAATGGTTCTGAACTATTTTTTGGCTCTCAGCTGGAACCAAAAAATACTAGGACCTGAAATGGGAAACATGATGACAACAACAGTGGGCATGCATTTTTCTAAAGGGAAAGATGGAGATGAGAAATCGAGCATGCAGAGGTTTGCTGTAGAAACAAAACCATTGCTTTTAATTTGGACATGAGATGGAAGTAATTATTAGAAAAAGTAAGTAGCATATTGAAATTGCTTAAGAGTTGGTGTAGTGTAGGTTTGTTAGAGCCCAGTACCAAGTTATCAACAAGGGGGAAAAAATGGAATACAGAGACTCCACTAAAAGTGGCCCTGGATGGGGTAATATGGGGGAGTGTTATAAACTCCTCGACGGTGTGCTGGGTCATAGACCAGTAGACTGGGGCCACAGCAGTGCTGGAGTCAGAGACCAGCAACCCGGCAACACCTCCATCGCAATGGTTCCACTCCAAACTGGAGAAAACACGGGCTGGTTCACTAGTTAGTGCCTTGGCTCCGAGAATCCCAGATGGATCCAGTTCAAGAACCAGAACAGTTTTGGTCGAAAAGACGGAATGATGTCTGCTGAACTGCATCTTGAGCCTTCCAGTTTCTCCACATTTTCATCTCTTGACCAACCAGAGACATCTTAACATCCTTGGACTGCAACTGATGGAAAGTTTCACCTTACTCACCAATATTGCTCTCAAAGCCCTCAATGGTTGATGATGGGACATGAACGCAAGACGCAAGACTGATGGTGTTTGTTTAAAATGCAGACAAATCTATAGATTTACGACAGTATTTCCCAGTAAGGTACAGAGCATTTTTCTTGTGACGTTGTGCATTCAAATCTGTGTGATATTTCAAACGCTTGTGTTAGAGAAAGAATGGAAGAATGAACCATTGCCTCCACTAAAAAGCAGTCCCACACCAATGACAAGAGGGTCAAGGGATTCAAATCCTGGACATAATGGACTGTATGTTCAAGCCCTAAGCATGGTAGAGATAAAAGTCAGTTGGAGAAAGTGAAGAATGACACCTTTCACTCACTTCTTTTGGAAATTCAAGGGTGATGGGGATTGCCAGTGACAGGCAGTAAAAATATGTATATTGGAAATGGTTAGGTAATAGTTATTTGTGTGACTCAGAAGAAATTGTAAACGGAAATATTTTTGCCCTGTATTGTGTTTATATTGTCCTTACTTAATGAAACGATGTTTAATGGGAAAAAAATGTTTTTCTTTGGTGGATACTTGTAGTCTCAAATTCATAGATGAGATTAGGAAATTGATGAATATTTTGCTTTTATTCTAGCAAGGATAACCACTTCACCAAGTAGAAAAACATGGTCAGGACATATTATTCAAGACTGTGGGTCATCAGGTGCCCTGCTCTGGTCAAGCCTTACATTTTTAAAAGGATCAAGCTGGTCGAGAAATTGAATCAACGAGCATAAAGCATAACCTATTATACTATTATTCACAGTGGAACAATTATGGGACATTCCACACAAAAAAGTATTCATTCAGTCATTCATTCATTCATTCATTCACTCGTTCATTTGCTTAGCCTTACCAAACTGATTGAAACTGTATTTTGAGGATGCTTTCTGCTCTATCCATCTAACATGTTGAATTGTGTAATTATTCAGTGATATCCAGACGCATTCAGTAATTTCACAATGTTTTGCCTCTATTGATTTCATTTTGCTTTTTCAGTGTCAATATGGCATACATTTACTGTGTGAGACCCAACCGCCTTAACAGATTTCATTCAGATAATAAGATGACATTTTGAATGCCTCTCAAGGCCAATGTTTACTGTCAAATCAAAAGTACTTTATTTATTAATTTATTGTTATTATATTAGTTTTCCAGGAGCAATGCTACATATCCTATCTGGAAAATAAGATAATAGCGAACAACATTGAAAGATAGGCCTACTTCTGAACCATCTGCAACCATATGCATATGCAGCTGTTGTTATTTCCAGGTGGACACATTGTGTGGTTGAGTTTGTAATCCTTTTTGGAATGCAAGAATATGCTTCATATAAGACATGGTTGAAGGCATCCAATTATGGGACGGGACTTTAATTTAAACAATTTGCTGTTGAAACATATTGTAGGCAAGTGTTTTTGGCATAAAATTTTTGTACTCCTTAATGTTGTCCATAGTATGAAAAGAAGGGAAAACTATATGGATTGAAATGGGTTTTCATAACTTAA
The DNA here is from genome assembly GCA_900302555.1 of Myripristis jacobus. Classification (NCBI taxonomy): domain Eukaryota; kingdom Metazoa; phylum Chordata; class Actinopteri; order Holocentriformes; family Holocentridae; genus Myripristis; species Myripristis jacobus. The sequence goes on from OMLB01054408.1 coordinate 21,167, forward strand.
GTGAAAATCACCCAACCTCATGCAAGTGTTAGGTTGATGGCCTTGCAGTGGTGTGTCATTAGCATTCATTATAGTCCTATAAGCCAGAGTAATTACAGGCCCAAGTGCAGGGAGGAATAGCAGTTTACACTGCTAGTAATTTGATTTGCATCTACGCTAATAACTTCTTTTGTGTGTGTTTATGTGCCGTGTCAGAACACAAGTGCCATTTGGCTGCAGGCTGTATGAGGCAAAAAAGCCTTTTAAAATTCTGAGATTGAGTTGCCTTTGCTTTCAGCACTCGAAGCTCTCAATCTGCTAAAGCGTTCAGATTAGCATGATCACAAAACAAGTGATACTGCATTTTGGAAAGTCAATTTGATGATTTTAGAAAGAAATACTTTATGGGGCAGCAAAGGAACAGGAAAGCAGATAGGTGACTGAAAGCTTCTCAGGGTTTGTCTCATTGCAGCCTTCAGAATTTTTCATCCTTTATTCCAGAGCATACAAGTGTACATGATGCCCCAGTGTAACGTTTGACATGTGTGTTGTGAACTGTTTGTAACCAGACCATGGAACAATCTTTTAATTATAAGCATCAACCCAAATGCTTTGGGAACTGTGCCAAGGAGTCTACCTATAAAGACAGATGTGTCAAAGACAGCGTGTCTTAATTTATTTTTGTCTTTTGAAAGGAGGAATCTTCAAACCCTTTTAACAACTTTAAACATACATGACTGCAACTGAAGGAATGAAATTAAATGAATTTAGTTAATGGACCTTTGAGAATCCAGAAGAAAAACTGTAGGCTACTTATTCTTTTTATATTCAGATGGAGTTAAGCACATTTTTCAAACATTTGTAAACATTTTACATCTTTTAAGTATTTAATACCAAAATGGATGGTCATCATTCTTCAAATATAGCATTGCATCAGCGAGGTTTGCTCTTAAAGAGATGTTGTGTATCTGAAAAAAGAAAAAAAAAACACTAAGTGGAGGTGCAGTTATGGTTTCATTAACCATGGATTGTGTCGGCAGTAAAATGTGAAGGTTTCAATATACAGAGAAACTATTTTTTGAAAAGAAGCAATGAAAGAATGAAATGACAGAATACCGAAGGATATTAATTGATTTTCAAGAACTTAGTCTTTTTCTTCATATAGGCCATCTTTTCCTTGCAGCATAACTGCTTCCTTTATTTGAGTTGTTAAAAGCTGTTGAGGCAAATTTCTTTGTTGCCACAAGTTGGAGTGCTTGTATCCTGCTCTGCAAGTGCACAAGCAGTCCCTGAGGGAACTAATACCTGTGGTGTCTGGGCAGTGCCTTGAAAAAAGCCAAGCACCCTCTACTGATGACTGGTTAAGAATAGGGAGGCATTCCCAAAAGCTGATGAGGTCACAGGGTTAAGACTATGCTTTTGTTGAAGGACAATGACATCCTATTTACCTGGCGGGGTCTTGCTTTCTTCTCCATGCTACTGTGACCTAACTGTGAAAACCAGACCTTTGTCTCCTTGACAAATAGAGGCTCAACGTTCAGATTCGCTTGGTTACACTTCAGTGGCCCCTAGCTGTGAGGCCTGTGGGCTCTTTCTGTGGTTAGGACGTTACCCTCCACTGAAAATATTTCAGCAACAGCTTTACTCTTGATCCTGGATTTTTGACCAGGCTGACAGGTTCTAATTGCACACCTGGAAACCCATGCATATATTGACTATTATTTGACATGTAGCGTTGTACCTAGTGCCTTCTTCCTACTCACGTTTTTGTCTGGCTCTCAAACAGCTTCAAGACTCTTCAATCACAATCAATTACAATTTTTTTGCATCCCAACTGAGTCCTCATCAGTAACCAAAAACCACTGTAACTAATTAAAAATCTGAGCAGTAATGGTTTGTTTACCAACTGGAAGTGATAGCATCTGCTGGCTCTGCTCCACACAGACTGGTTTTCTCCCAAGAGAAGCCAAAGGAATCAGACGCCCTGGTGAGCACAGATGCCAATAAGCCAGCCAAGAATCTTTACTCGTGATTTTGCCTGAATGGGGCGATTTCATTCTCACCAATACACCCACTCACTTTGCCTTTATGTTTCACTAATGTAGTGACACTGCCAGCTATGATATCATGCAGTAGTTCACAAGAAGCTTTGACCCAAGAAAAGGCAACCACTACTTGTTGAAACTAGCTAGTTAAAGCGTCTCACTTTCGATCTTCAAGGTTTGGGGAAAATATTGAACAAAACCAACGGGATCAGTTTCTGCCTGTCATTGTTTTGTGGTGTTTTAGCCAAAATCTTGACATGAATATGGTTTGATTAGGAGGTTTTAGTCAAAGCTGAGCTGGCTTCCAGCCCAGGATGGTCATCTAAAGTCGGAGCTTGACGTCAGCTCTCAAAGTCACCTGATAGCTAGCCCCTGGAGCCCTTCCTCTTCCCTTTACTCGAGCTCCTAATCCGCCGCTAATGGTTAGCAATGGAGGCCCAGAGGAAGATTCAGCCGTTGGTGTGTGGAAATCCCTGCTGGAGTGGGAGTGTTGCGCTTGAAGAAGTACTCAGCGAAGCGCGCCAGAGACAGCGACGGGACCCTCATGCCATGTGCACCAAATGCTCAAGGTGACCCAGCAACACATATTCACCAATTCGGGTGCACACACCCACACACACACACACAAAGGAGGTGCTTAAACATGAAAACACACATTTTGATTGAATCTCAGTCAAGTTGTTACAGATGAATTAAATTTGTGGCCCCTCAATAGTAGTAATAGTTTAATGTGCTCATATAATTTGTTTCCCCAAAATGAAAGCTGGTTTGTAGGAGGAAATGTTTGATACCCCAGACAGGAATCACTTTGAAGTGAGACAGATAGTTAAAGGTGAGACAGAACACAAACAGCAACAGAAACAAAAGGATTGGAAAATGTGTATAGTATCAAAGCTATACTGCAAAACTGCTTGGGGGGGTTTAGGGCAATTGTAGAGAAGCTGTGGTTGAGATGTGACGTAAAGTATAACAGAACACAAACTATTAATTAAATGTTTTCCAGGGTTCCAAACGTGTAATTTGCTTCATCAGCTAATTAGGGATTTACTGATTCGCTCACAGCATCTTCCTTGCAGTACTTTGGCCTAAGCCTTCTTATTAGGCTTTGATGGATGACATTATGTTACAGATTCAAAGGCCTACCCTGAAACATATAAAATTAAGGTCACAGACACAATAATGTGTGTGCAGAACCTGGCAGAGGCCATGCTCTGTCACCTCATTGTTTTAGCCTTGGGGCCCAAGGTCATGTTTAGATGAGTCTCTGCCAATTTTTTGTGTCCACAGAGGTGTTGTTGGCCTGATCTTTGACCCTGCATATGTCTGTGTGGGCTGCTGGTGTCAGAGTTGAACAATGGCTGGGTGACAGGATTGGACTGATACGGTGCGGTGGAGGCCGTTGCCCCAGGCTCTTGGTCTGACCTTAGGCCAGGACCGCTGTCAACACCTCTGGCTGTCAGGAAGTAAACATACATCTGAAACCTTCACATCAACGTAAACTCGCCCCCAGTTTTCGGTATATAATAATCTCAGCAGCTGCACTATGCCCAATCTAAATGGTTCTCATCATCATCCTGACTCAGTGATAAATGGTATGCTTATTCTTATTTTTGTCACGAGTCGTCATTTAAAACATCCCTCTGCAATTTTGCATAGTGCACCTTTAGTTGGGGGGGGGCACTTAACTTGAGATGTGTGTGCTCAGAAAAACACCAATTTGGGATTTCATTCTTCTCAGCCAAAAGCTAGAGCAAAGTATACCAAATATGTTTCACAATGTTCTTTTGAGACCAAAATGAATGTCAGAATGGGAAAAAGAGAGGTGCTAATCTCAATAAAGAAAGGGGTAAAAAGAAGATTGATATTAATATCAAATCAGAGCATGTGTGCGAGAGGCAGTGTAGCGCGAAATGCTCAATCTAAACCACAGGGTATCTGTCATGGAAGCACTAAATGTGGACTGACCTCCTTAACCCATCCACCAGGATCCTTTTTGCTGTAATAAATAATAGAGGATTGGTTGGGTCAAGCAAGCACCACTGCGTGTCCTCCCCTCCCATGTGAAGGGTCCTTTTGCTGATCACCCCTGAAGACACAATGCACAATGTGTCCCAGAAGCCACAATCAATTATTGATGCTTGATGAGAGAGGAGCCAAGACAATCTCTTAACTTCTAACTTCTTGCTGATATGAAAGTGAGATTGAATGGTCCTAGAGTACACTGCACACCCTCCAGGTTAATTGTGGTTAAGCATCATTTGTGTGCACACAGCATGATTGCTACCCTACACAGCTGAGATGAGACTGACCCGAGATGGGCGCTCTGAAATTGGTTCTGTGGACAGATTTAGTCTAGAGTCCTATTAAATTGTGAATTTGAGCCAAATCTACCAAGCATGCATGTTTTTTTATTGAAATGTAAACCTTACTGTCGCATATTTCCTGCTCATTCTGCTTGCAAGTTCTTAGATATCAGTTTTTTTCCCCTTCCCTTTTGTCTGTGCTTTCCGGCCCCTGTGTATACTTTGGCCCAGAATCCAGTAACCAGCTGATACAGATGCTGAACAAACATGTACAGATCAAAAACAATTCCCATGTAGTTTCACATTTCAGCCTAAACGCATGTAGTATCCTAAACAGAGATTATCTGGGCAGCTGATCTTGATTGTCTTCCCCTTTTTGCTCCCAGGTGGCAGAGCAAGGTCCACATGTTTGCACAGGCACAGCAGCAGTCCCTTGGGGGCAATGCTACTGCAGCTAAACCCTCTGATGCTTCTGATCGCAGATCACTGTGTATGTGTGTGTATGTGTGTGTGTGTGTTTGTGTGTGTGTTTATCTGTCTATACATCCAAGCACGCACATGCATACACACATACACAGGAAGGTACAGTTGATAGACTATATCACACCCTATTATGCCACAAAGAGATTGAGATAGCACCTGATTTGTATGATACTAATCTCCTTCATGAAAACATAGAATGCAGTTTAACCTAAAATTTGTGCGCCCATGCCACCGATAACCAAATGTAAGACTTAATCTCACTGTTAGATGTAATATTATGATAAAGTAATGAACAATAATATTGCATTAGTGGCTTTGTGTTGTGAAAGCTGACTGATTTGCCATCAGTTGGATCGCTGACAGTTGTTTATTGATGCCTTGGGGCCAGACGACAAAATGATGAATAGAGAGGAAGTAATCAGAACCACTCTTGAGATGCACCACAGATATGCGCTCTCCACATAGGGTAGGGCTTGCTACCGCACCCTGCACCCCGTAACAATCAAACTGCTGGATTATATTTTCATTATTATTCTTGTTAAAATGTGCCTTCTCAAGAAAAAGAAAATAACTGACATTGATCTAAACGTTGTATGGTTGCTAATTCGGTGATGCTTTTTAAATTCTGATAATCCACAGAGATTAAAGCAGTCTAGAAATGTCAAATTATACTGTATAGACTAACAGTTAAAATCATGTTTTAATATACACATTTATTCCATATTGATCTAGTGCAGTGAAAACAGTGTAGACGGTTCATTGCAGTTGAAGCAAACCAGCAAACCAGTTTAATTCCAGGCAGTTCCTGGCAAAATGCCATTTTTATTATTTTCTATTTTTCAATCTTTTATCTTAAGGTCTCATACACAGTTGCAGTTTATGTGGGGATATTGGTGCCCAAGGTTAAACACATTATGTCTGCGTTCAGGCAGCAGTTTGCTTAGCTCACACAATTAAAGAGTATTAAAGTCTGCTTTCTCCCAAACATAATTACAGGGTATGAAATGAGTCATAGCAGAGTGTTAGAGAGACTCAACAATGGGTGAGGAAAAACTTGTTCATCCGATTGTGACTGCCAGAACATTGCCCCGTGGAGACAGAGGGAAACAAAAACACATAGAGAAAAATAAATCCAAATTCATCTCCTTATTCTTTCATTCTTTCATTTGAATACATATGTATTCATTCCTGTGTCACTCACTCTTTAAAAATGTTCCTTTTGACTTTTTTTGCGGTAAAGCTGTTGTATGCAGGGGGGTTGGGGAAGCTGAATGCCAAAGATTTCCCCTCATTGTCACAAATTTCCTGCTGCTTTGAGACAGTTGCAGACTAAACTTTCTTCCCCCAGCTCCCTCTTTTCTGAGACTCAGTAAATAGAAACACAAGGACACAAAGTGAGGGAACAGCAAGTGGTTGTTAGCCCTGTGGGAGGATTTGCCCATGAAAATATTTTGCAATCAGGAATGAATCAAATAGATAATAAGTGTTTAAGAATCTGTGAACCCTATGGAGTGCGTTCCTCCCTTTATCTGATGCAACTATCAGTTGTCTTTTCTTTATCAGCTATGTGATGCCACACAGCAGCTCAAATTAGAGGAAAAATGCTTGGCTGCAGTGCCCTCCTGTGGTTGCTGCTGACACTGGTGTGCTGGTGCGCGTCAGGGAAACTTGTGAGAACTCCTCACATAGCTGAACCTCGTCAAAACACTGTTTGAGAACACTACAAAATATTTGTTTTTGGAATATCGTCATGCCTCAAGCCATGCTTCACTTCTCATGACTAAACAAGCCATTCAGAGGAAGGAGACAGATAATTTTTTTAACAAAGCAACGCCATTATCTCTTTTGTGCTCTGCTCAGACACAGAAATGCATTTTTTGGACAGTTCAACCATGGTTCACAAATGATGGAGATCTGCTGGGACTATAGTGTTAGCCAGGGTTATCTAAGAGAAAGTGGGCCGTGCATCACTCCACTGAAGTTGTAACACAAACAAAGCCAGCCCAACCTGCTGACAGTGCCGGTTATATGGCTGAATTTAAGTGGTGAAGACGGTCTCCCAGGGCCACAGTATGCCCTGTTTGGAGTTTTAGCTTTTGTCCACTGCTTGCCCAAATGAGCCCTTTTCCCTGCTATGGGGATGAGAGGACAGGCGATAGGATTATGCGATGACTTGTGTTCAGCGATGATGAACAAGCCCTCGTTAGCAAGCACTTTAATGTGAGGACAGATAGCACACTCATTAGCTCTAGTAATGACCACTTCACAGTGTATTGCTGCTCTAATTGCATGTTTTGTTCTCTCTAGGCTCAGTGCTGCAAGTGGAAGACATCTCTCTCATTCCCTTCCAAGAACTGTGCTATCGCTCTCTAACTTAGTGTCTTTCTCTTCCTCTCTCTCTTCCTCTCTCTCTCTCTCTCTCTCTCTCTCTCTCTCTCCCTCCCTCTCCCTCTCCTCTCCACAATCTATCATAGTTGAGGACACAGCATATTTGTGGTCACCATTCTGTCTGAATGAGGCATGGCAGATTATAACAGTCGACTCCAAGAATCATGTAGGCTAAATGGAACAGATGAGACTGTATGAAAACCCAGTACACCGATTGTCCCTGTAGCTAGGGCAACAGAGGTTTCAACTCAATTGTACTTCTGTCGATTAATTCCGTTATGCAGCAGTAATAATTTCTGAAGATACTGAACGATATGATGGAGCACTAGAAATATGAAAAACTTAAGATCTCACCTTTTGATGCAGAAAAAATATGAGTAGCTTCCAGCATCAAAAGCCCTAATCATATCATATTTTCTGAACATAAAAGGCTCTCTCCTTTCCCCATTTTATTTCCTCTGCTGTAGTGATATGTTATGTCAATCGTTATATTATGCACAAGTGCTGTCTTTTTTATTGTGAATTCTGGATCGGGTGGGACATTTGATATGGAAGCTCAGAGGATTCTGATGCCCTTCTATTTTCCTTGATTTCGTTACCAGTGGGACATTTTTGCCTCCATATTCTTTCATGTTCCTTCCTTCTCTGAAAGTAAGTTGTTTATTCTCCATGATGACTATCTCCAGCTCAAAAAATATCTTCTGAAAAGACTTCTGAGCAAATCTGTCCAGGCTTGGTCCTTTTAAATCTAAGGCTTGGGTAGAAGCCTACAATGGCTTAGACTCCATCGGAGGAGGCAGCTTTCTTTTACTCTCTTTCTGCCTTCCCAGTCATCTTTGTGATACTTGTGAACACACAGCTTTATGACAAGGAGCTAACTTAAATCAATTTAAAACAGCTTTTGAAATTCCTTTCGATATGCCATTGTATTTACTTGAAAAAGAATGAAAAGAAAATCTGAATTGTAACATCTGTCATATTGGGTGCCCCCCTCCCGTGCAGCTTTCGTCACACACACAATGAGGTATTGATCGATTCAAGTCCATTTAGGTTTTGAAATAAATATAAAAACGTATAATCTATCCGGGCTAGAAAGCAGAGAATGCAGGGAGAAAGAATCGGAGGGCCTGCAGGCAAACAAACGCATTAAAGACATCCAGAGCACAGAGGCAGCCAAGCTATGCTAAGCCAGCAGGATGATTCATTTAAGCACATCTCTCGTCTCTGTAAGCGCCACACTCATTGTTGCTCAGCTGTGTACACTGCAGTGAACAGCAGCTTTAAGTGGAAAGGACTGCGGTGGTCAATCTTTGGAACAACAGTAAAAACTATCAAAGTTTGGTGAATAAAGAACTACTTAATCAGTTCATCTAGCTACAGTATTTTAGCACTAGGCTTGAGGGCTTTTGCTCCCTGAGAGGATCAAGTGCCACTAGAAATCATAGGAGGTACTGACCATGAAAAAGACCCTTGCCTCATGCTCTACATTATATCTCACAGACCATCGGCCTTGTACACAATGAAACTCAAGCCCCTTTAAGTGACATCTTGGTATGAGCAGAGCACGAGAATTGCACTGAAATACCTCTTTGCAGAAGCCAACCTGAGCTACAAGCAAATCCTTTTAATCTAGTACAGTATACTTAAGGACTGACCATTGGTAAACCCTAGAGAAGAGAGGAGTATTAATAAGCTGTCACAAGGCTTACTCATTCTATGATTTCCACAGACACTTAACTGCCATGGTGAGAGGCAGGGGAGGGCTTGGGGGATGAGTGCTCACCCCTGATCTTTACCCCTCTTAAAGCAGTAGGGAAAATGGAGGCAGGCAGGGGATTATGGAGTGCAGTAATTGTGGAGAGGTGTTGGAGTCAGGATGCAGCGTTTCTGCTGGATTAAGACAAGAAGACAGGCTAATCTTGGATTGGGAGAGGAGACACAAGGGTCGGAGTTGTTCTGGAGCCCTGAGGCCGTTTGGTAAGATTAAGTGGCAAAAAAGGCTGTTTATCCATACCTCTCTTGTACGGCAAAAAGACCCTCTTCAGAATCACGCAAAGCTACCATCTCCCAGCATACTGAACACATTCATATGTTCTCATTTACCGAAAAGATAAATGATAGAAATGGACACAAAAGTCTTAATAGTTTTCACTTCTAGCGTGATCAGGGGTGCTCATAAAAGTGAATGGATAACCTTTGCTCTGAAATGATGTTGTGGTTTAATCATGCTATCTACACCCGCGTTGGCCTGTAGTTTTGAAAAAAAGACAAGAAAAGGCTTTAGAGTACGGTCACTTAAAAAAAAAAAAAGTCAATTAAGCCACCATGAGCAGCCGTCCTTACATATTTTATTTCACTGCTGACACTGAGCAGCCCTTGATACTCATTAGTAATAATAATAATGGTAGAAAATGCTGGCAAAATGCGTTGTTCATACTTTATTTTATTCCCTTCCTTACTCCAGATCCAGATGCTTTTGTGGCTGCACAGTCCCCGGTGCTTCCTCACTCCAGTTTGTTGTTGTGGCTCCATTGTCTCCCTGAGGGGAGGTGACCCCGTGTCTGTTGGTTGTATCAGCAGCCCTGCATTGTACTCAGGGGGGGATTTAGACTCTCAAAGCATCTTCCCGCTGCAGCTTTCCCAGCAAACACCCAAAGTGGTATCTCGCCTTTTCTCTCGCTCAGACATTAATCTTGCTCTACCCTTCTACATCAAAAATGCTTGTATTGTCAGGGAGCGCTAATGTTTGCCTCCTATTCACTATATATACACATATATGTATTTTTGTGTCTGAGGGAATCAGTCGAATGCATTGTTCCCAAATCATTGTAATATCTATTTAGAGTGGCAACAGCACTGGCTGCCGATGCTCAGTATTCATGGAGCATAAACCAGCCTTAAGACTTAGAAAAGCTGAAAGGGCTTATCCCTATATTCTTAAACTCCCCTCTTTTATGTTGGTCTTAGGCATTAAGGATAGGATTGTGAATAGCAATTGTTCAACTGCTGCAGTGAGAGTGAGTGTGTATACGTGGGTGGGGGTGTTTTATTCCCTGGCAAAATCCTTTCCTTTTCTCCCATTTTTTTCAACTGTAAATATTAACTGTGTTCTTAACTCTTAACGGTGTATGGGACAGAGTAATGTGCTTTTAAGGATATATTATGTGAAAGATTTTCCACTGCATACACTGCTGCTTGAAATAAGAAAAGGCTATTTTATGGAGCCTGAAAACAAATTTGCTACGGCAGAAGAAAAAGACTGATTTTGAAAAAGAAGAAGAAAAAATAGATAGAACTTTGCAGTATCAAGTCGTCAACAAACAATAAAGGAAAGATCTCAAGGGGGTTGGGGGAATCTTTAAAAAATGATAGTGTCCCATTTTTTTTTTTTTTTCCACATTTTGTTCCATTGCTGTGTTTCAAATCCATGCTTGGTCTTTCTTCAGAAAGTGTGTAGTGCTAATGCATTTCAAAAGCCCTTTTTCAAAGCACAATAGAATATCACCATAGAAGTTTAGTGGTTCCGCTAAAGAAAGTGGCTCAGTCATTGAGAGCTGTACCCTATTGTATAGCAGCCTAAGACATTCTCACTGAAAAGTCACCATCATTTTTCAGTTTTCATACCCACACAGTAGCTGGAGTTAAAAGGTTGTCAAAAAGCTTAAAGATTTCTTTATTGCCATATAACCTACAATATAATATAATAATTACTGCTGTGAATTTAGCTGTGTTGTATGTTGCTAGATGTGGCGGGATCACATCCACAGCATGAAGAAGAGGCAAAGAATCAATGATTACAGATTGCAAGATCTTCCTTCATCCATGGCAGCCAGTGTCCAGCACAGTGCTGAAGGCTCAGTTGTCTGAGACGCTCATAATTTGACTTAATATATCTTAGTGTAGCTTGTATAAACCATATATTTCACTCAAGTGTGAGAGGCGGATTGAGAAAACCATTACATTGTACTGTAAAGTGCACCCAACTGTGTATAATCAAAATAGAGAGGGCCACTATGGGGATCATGACAGCTGAAGCCACTCCTGTTGATATCAAATAAGACCTTCTGAAACCTTAAGGATGAGTTAGCATGAAACAAATTGCTCCTAATTGTCAGGAGGATAAATTGTGACTGTGAGCGTTTGTAATTCTGTCAGCTACCATTCACCCCCTCATCTCCATTCATCCGGGCCGAAGCGCTTTAATTGAGAGGGTCTGGGCTGGTTGAGTGAATTGGTAATAGAAATAAGGACCCAGTGTGGATATTTTAATCAGCACTGACTTCTGTACCGGGGCAGAAATGAGCCAGCACACCATGGAGCAGGAGGCCATCCATCTCCAGAGCCCCAGGTGGAGATGGGGGAGTGGTTTCTCCATTGGATGTGACAGTCACTCACAGGGGCTAATGGCTCAGCACTCACTAGTGATGGTTATTGGGATTTATGCTCCCTATCAGAAACAATAAAGTTACCTCGCTGAATCAGCGCAGGCAGCACTGTAAGACGCTGCACCGTTGTAAAACGCATGCCGCAAAGCAGCATGCTAGTGCTACTTTCATTTCAGTTTAGCGTTGTTGACCACATGATGTGCAGATGCTACTCATTCAGTCAGCATCTTTACAATGCACTATTATCATATCTGACAATGGATTCCAGTGTGCATATTCTCCCATTTTGTACAAGGGCCAGCAGGAATATTTATAAAAGTGGAAAACAGAGAGCCGATCACGATGCGTGTCTTCATCTGTTTAGCTCCAGGTTATTTGGCGTGGCTTGCACATGTTAGCTTCAGCACATTCCAATTTGTCCTTGTCATGTTTATCATTAATCTTTGGCCCTGGTTTGTGGGAGACATGGTGATTTGTTGAAGTGTCTCTTGGGAGAACTAAAGACATTCTCCAATATGATAATGGCATTATGCCTGCCTCAGTGAAAATGTGTCATATAAATTATACATTATGAGTGACTACATGCATCATGGGTTGATGTGACAGTCCTCAGTCTACGGCAAAACACACAGATATGTCACTTATAATACATTTCCATGATCCCCAGGCCGCCGTTTCATTAAAGGTTCCCCATCAAAACTCAAGTGGGGTATTTAATTATAAATCAAAAATGTATAGGTCTTTCTGCTGTGCAATGACAATGCAAAAACATAGAGCATACTCCGAGAATTTCAATGACAATATGCTATATCTCTTTAGTTTGCTCTCGCCCACCACACACACCCCCACCACACACCCTACACTGTTACTGTTATGTGGTGGACTTTTTGATGACAAAGATGTATGGAGTTTTGGTGGTTGTTGGAAACATAAACATGAATCCCGTTTAAAGTGATACATCTTAAACATTAGCCTCCTTTTCATTAATCATTCACTTGACAGAAGCATAAACTGTTTTAGGCTGTTGCTTGACTAAACACATCAATCAAGTGATATAGTACAGCACACTTGATATTATTGGACATTATTTACCATTATCCCTGAGTGACTACATGTTTTGAGTGTAGACCTACATATCAATCACATGTATTGTTAAGTATTGATTATTTTAACCAGGCGGAATCACAAGATTACATAGTTTTAATTAGTCATTTATCAGTTCACAGTGAATCTTACCTGAGTCATTTTTGTCTTTTGGGTTTTTTCATTAGTATGTTGTAGTTTGTGTGTGTGTGAGTGTGTGTGAGTGTGTGTGAGTGTGTGTGTGTGTGTGTTTTTTGCATAAAATAGCCAAGAGTGTGATGACAGGGTGTTTCAGTAGTCCTAAACATCATCTTGCTGCAGTCAGGAAGAAAAGGAAAGTAGAGACATGCTGCTGGCAGAGATGAATTAGAGGTCTGGAAAAGCACTCAGATACTACCAGGTGACATTTTTTTCCCTGCCTCTCTCCTCCTTCTCTCCTCCATTTTCTCTCCACCAAAAAAGAGAACACAGAGTGAAAAGGACTGCATTGTGCAAAATGGGACAAAGTATAAAACATATTCAAAGAAAGTATGAAATTCCCCAACTTCAGAAAGCCATTTAGATCATCCATCCAAGTGACGTAAGGGAAAATAATATACTTGACCCTTTTGTCTGTGCACTTTGAGAAGTTTGTTATAATGGCAAGCCCTGTAATAATTCACTGTACCTCATGTATATTAAGTAGAAATTCACTGGCTTTTATGATAAATTGCCAGGGTAACGCCAGGACACCTCTTTTGCATTTCAATGCGAGAGAGTGTCAGATTCTTATTTCATTACCAGGCGACACATTAGCTGATGGATTTTAATTTTCTTTTTTTTCCCCTCCTGCAAGCAAGAATCCACAGAGACCTGGTCGAAACAGAAAGGGTTTGAGCACGAGGATAGGCAGGAAATGAAATAAATAAATAAATATAAATCAGTGTCAAGAACCTTTATTGCAATTTTGAGGCCATCACCAAAAAAGGGGAGTCGGTTTATGAACCTTTGCATACCTTTGCGGATTGCCTGTCCAAATCGTGAAACGATGCAGCCCAATATCACTGGTAGAGCTCTCTTGCTGAGTAGACAGAAATCAAGGTTTAATTCAAATTGTGATAAAAATCAGGATGTGGTTGAATCTAAAGACATGCTGAGCAGGGGCAATATAGAGCAGACGTCAGAGCGTAGCCTTTTCAGACAGTCACACAGCAGGGGTGCTCAACTGCTCCTCAACCCTCTCTGCCTTCACTTAAGCAAGGCACTAATCTACAAACTCTGCTGAGGAATGCTTTCTGCTCTACTAGTGGGAGAGGGGCGAGGGAACAAAATACAGGTGCCAAAAGCAATTATCAAATTACCTAAGCCTTTCTTGCTCCTGTTTAATCTGTTTGTAGCAAATCCAGCTAATAATACATTAATGGAAAAAAGATTATAGAGTATGAAATGTGGCCTTCTATAGAGGTAATAATTATAGTCTCTTTAGTTTTCACCAGAAACAACACAGAGAACTTTAAAAAGAAGAAGAACAAAAACTAGGTCAGTGTGGAAATGCTGCAACAATATTACTTCTCTCTGTATTAAGCAGATACTGCACTTCACACTGACAAGGAAAATATTTTAAACTCTGCACTATACTGGATTTAGCTTATCAGACATAAATTATGATCAACAGTAAATGCCTGTATTTTACATATTGAAATCACCTTTGCCAGCAGCTACCCGTCATTGCATCTGACTGATTAATTGTAAGTGCTTTAGACCTTTCAAGTAACATGGGGTAATAAAACTTAAAATTACAGGACAGTATTTAGGGAATGCATCTGACCCAAACTGGTCTTTCTTCTCAGAAATGAAGCATTCCTTACCACAAATGTCTTTCAATAAAACAAAACCAGGATATCTAAAACCAGACTGATTACAGAGTGGAAAATGACATGAAAAGAATACACTGCATTATTTCTTTTTTCTGGTATAACCTATTATATCTGCAAGCCTGCTCTGAATTTCAAATGACAAATAGTTTCATCACATGGAATCAAAAATAACCAGGTAGCTGATATTTTGCAGAGCAGAACTCCACAGTGACTTGTTTTTACTCAGACATGCACATTATTGGCATGCAAATCCAGCCATGAATAAAACTAATATGTTAAATCACATGGGCACTTTGGTCAAAATATGTATTTGTAAGTATTTCAAAAGTCAAACATCAAAATTCGGGCTGGTTGGCTATAACAAAAACATAATAATGCATAACAATAACTGTTTCATAATGTCCCAGAAGCTTCTATTCTTTCATTACAGCCACATACGAGACAGACAGGTTTATCCTTATTGCAAGCAAACAGGTGCTCGACCCCCGGGCTGGATGTAATTGTACCACAGGGTCTGATCTGGCCTGCGGGCCTTGAGTTTGACATTATGTGCTACAGAGAGAGAAAGCCGAACTTCAGCCCCTGCTCTAAGAAATAAGAAAAAAACGCAGTACAGTCTTTTGACCATTGGGGACAGTGCTGAGCACATGGGAGTGGAATATATGACAGTCAGCGGGGCTAAATGCTATAAAATGATCACTACATTTGATTCAAAATATTTACTATTACTGCCATTGATAAATGACCTAATATTTATGATGAAGACAAAATTATTAGCTGTCATGAAATCAGTGGTTGTAAAATTATAGCAATTTCAGATTTCCACTAGCTGTGAGGCTATATGATGATGACTGGCTCCAGAGCCAGAGCCGATTTTCTGGAAAAGTCCCATTGACCACTGTTCATTTTACTCTGTTTAGCCCATTTTTCTATTTCTATATTCTTGGAAGTGGCTTTCCCCGCAGTATACAGACTATTACTGGAGGGACCCTTAAGCAAGACACTTCACCCTCGACTCCCAGAGCCTCTCAAGTTTAGCTTTTTCTTGCTCTCTCAGTATCTCTTTTACTTTATTACACACACTGTACCATGTGCTCGGGAACCTATGGCTTGCAAGCCATTTCTGCCAGAAGTCATCTGGCTTTCGACAGAAACCGCGTTTCAAAGAGAACACAAATTAAAATAGCAAAATCAAATCAACTTCTCTAGCGAACTCTTACTATTGTTGCTAAGATCAAGGAGATGAAGCAACAGTGGGCACATGATCACCAAATCCAGTTGACTCAGTGACTTAAGTGGAAAATCCCCAGTTTGTGTTGTGACATGCTGGTGGCAGGGGGGGCAGGTGTGGGTGGCAAACGTGTGCATGTTGTAAAGGCGCCATACTAAAGGAAGCCTAGTGGAAGTGTAATGGTTTTCTTAGGGTTGTTGTTGTTATGGAATTTTAATACAACACATAAAATGTGGTGCAAAATGCTGTTCATTTGAGTGTGTCTTCACACAAAAGTCAAATGACAAAGATTCCTCTTTGAAATACATGAATTTCACTTATATTTCTCTTAACTTATTTGTTTTCTACTGGTAGGTATTTATAAGGTAACCTGAATGGGCTACAGCAGAAGACAGATGTATGAATGTGGCTGTACTGTTTGCAAGCCACTGGAGCCAGAGAAAAAAATTGTTTTATCAGTTTTAGACTTTTTAAATCTGGCGTAATTGGCCCATCAGAAATCAATAAAATTGCTTCTGAAGTGTCAAAAACCAACACTCATATGTTTTACATTTTCCCAAATTACATTACATTTTACACAAATATTTATTACATAACAGTTACCTATTAATTTCAATAGTTTTGCCTCCTTGTTTGTAGGAAGACCCAAACCAACACTGTTTGTTCACATCTCCCATACCATCTTCTTACCATCTTCACTGGTTTCAACTTGAGTCTTTTTGGCTTTTGGTCTTGTTCCAATTATTTTTTCCTTAGCCTGTATAGTTGATTTGAGACTTATAATCATTAACTAAAAATTGAAGCTATTGAAATATATGGATAAACATTAAATAATAAATATTTGTAGGGGTAAAAATTTTTTTTTGAAGATGTTATCAACGGCCACTGTAAAACTAGGTTTATTCTGCTCAGTGACCAATATTGAATTTTTACTTGGAAAAAAAATGCTGTTCTTTGAATGACATACCACATGACACACTTTCTAAAAGACACCAGAGTTTTGTGAGAGGCCTTCCATCATGTTCTGCCTGCTATGTACATTTATCAGTAAGAAAGGCAACAGTCAACTTCAAAAATTTTGAATGGAGTTTGGCCTGACGTTTGTGAACAAGACAACAGGCCAAACTCCATTCTAATTATTCATGCTTACTTATACAGCTGGCAAGCTGTACAAGTAAGCTGTGTAACACCTGCTTTTTTAAACTCACCTGCTGCTGTGGAGCAGAGCTGCAGTGAGCCCTGCTGCTCCTGCTGACACCAGCTCTTCAGCTGTGGGCGGACCAACATAGTGGAGAGTCGATGACTATGTGAGGGGAAGGGAGAGAGGGCGACTTTTTGAAACTGCATTTTGTAGTCATATGGCCATTGCTGCCCTCTCAGTCAAGACAAGAAAACAAAAAATAATGGGGTGTGTGGCCCCACAAATTTGTGTCAGGCGATGCCTCTGGCCCTGCAGTCTGATTTTTACCATGATCCATAACACAGTTTTGTATGATAGCATTTACCTTATCAGGAGCCCAGTTCAAAATGCTCCCACACTTATTGAGGTCTTGTTCTGATGGCTCCAGCTTAACACTCTCAAGTTCATTAGTACAGACTTTACCAAAGAAAAAGCAGCTGCTGAGCTGTGCTTGTGTCCATTGACTCAATTCTTTGCTCACATGATCTCGCGCAAGGGACCGCTGTTGCTTGGACACTTTGATCTGAAGGGGAGGTCTGATCAAGACACAGAACCAGTGAAAATGGTCTATATTTTGTTAAGCTGGGTTCACTCACCCATGTCTATTGAAAATTAAGTTTTCATCTGAATGGAAAGTGGGGAGGCAGAGGTGTATGTTTGCTCCCCCACTGTTAAAAGTGGGAAAGGAGCTGATAATTTTGCTCCATTGTTTGGGCACCTATGCATCCAGTCATGGCCATAGCCAACCCTGCTTCAAATGGATGCTTACAGGAGAATAGTGGGCCATCATCTCAAGATGGTCCCAGGAACATTACATTGAGGCTACTTTAGGATACTCCAGGTGTCCAGTTGTAGAGAGAGACAGACTGGAACAGAGTCTTTGCTCGGTGCTTTCTGAAAGCTGAGAAAAGCAACGCATGGGGTTGAAGGATCAGATACCAAAATTTAAAACCCCAAGGCCAAGCTCTTTGGTTTCATCTTCCTCCGACAAGTTTAGCTGGACATTAGTCATGCCCATTGATAACTCATGGGCTAGAAGAATGATGAATTATGCCAGTGGCACAGGAGTTGGACTTTGAAGTTGTCTTTTCTCTAGTGTGTATACAATCCCTGAAATAAACATGCTTCATGGGAAATGTCTATAGCTATTGGTTTTTGGCCTTTTTAAACTGGTTCTGTATGTTGAATATTTTTACAGCTTCGCTGAGAGGAGCAGCACTGCAGCCTTTCTGCCTCCCACATTTCACTATTCACACTCAATGACAACAAGAACCTCCCTCATTTCATACAGTCCTCCGACTGTGGAATGTGTCCCCACCATCCATTGTCACAGCATTAACCGTAGGCTAGCATAAAAGTAATTGGAAACTGATGCGAGCCAAAGCTTCAATTAATGCCCCACCAAAGTCCCAGTTCTGTGTAATCGGCAATAATGGTTTCATGTTTGGGGGGGCATTTGGTCACTCGCATTCAGCACTCACCTTCTGACAGAGACTGTTAAACCCTGCTCAAAATCCCCACTCCACAGTAATCTTCATTTCAGTCATTTTCCGTCTTTCTCCATCTCTGATGACAACTTCAGTGTCTTCGCATTGCTTGCAGTCAGATCGTGTGCCCGAGTGAACGGGAGGTGTAATTGACTACTGACAACTCTGCGACAGGATTCTTAATTATTACTCTAGGGTATGGTGGCTGGCTGGCCTGGGTTCAGCTCAGCTACTGAGTATGCTAACAGAGTCATTTCCTCTTCTCTGTGAATATTGAAATGCGGTTTTGTTCACTTCATGTTCGCGTCAGACCTCGAGACTTTGAATTTGGGGGATAATTGCAAATGAAATGCATGCACACTGTAGCTTAATGCTGCACAGATTTTAAGCAGGTACACTGCAGGCTATAGCAGTGGGTCTCTGGCATTACAACCCTATCAATTACTGACCCTATCAGTGCAGCTACCACCCAGTGCATTAACAAGATATTATAGCTGTCCTTTGTGACAACTTATTCTTAATCTGATGTATGATTAGTGGCCGTTGCTTAAAAAAAAAAAATAGAGATGCATAATTCTTAGACTCCAACACACTTCCCAAACATAAGACTACATGGTCCCTTTTGTTTCTGCTGCCTCTATGTGTCAATACGTCATCTGCCTTTACAGTGATAAGACATTACACTGACTCTTCTGTTGCTACTAGTACAACACAAGACCATAATTCCTCTGGTCCTCGCCTGTTTATGCCTCCATTGGGCCTGCTCAGTGTGATAGAGCAGAGTAAAGAGGGTGAGCATTGCTTTGTGCTGCAGTCTATATCTTTTGTGAGGGTGGATATGGAAGAGGGCGTGAAACAATTGGACAAAATGGCCCTAATGTGCTTAAAGAATCTTCTGTCTTTAATCAAAGCTCACACACATGCACCACAAAGGGAGACAGAGCAAACCCAATTCTTCGCTGCTTCTGTGGAGTGACTGTTCCTTTGCTGGCTGCAATGCTCTCCTCTCTACGCTCAAAATCAGGATCAGGTTGCCTTTGTTTTTTTCTCAGCTGTCATTCCCATAGATTGGTTGCCTCATCTACTCAGTAAGGGACAACAGGGATTTTGGCTTTAAGGCCAGACAACAAAGTGTAACTTTGTTTATGTATTTGTGTTCTCATGATTATACCCCATTGTTTGATCTCTTGATCCATTCAGTAGCCACCATTTGCCAGTCACATATTCCAGGATGAGTCCGGCATGTGATGGAGCAAAGTGTGGCTGGATAAGAATGAAAATGTTAATGAAAACCAAATTGTGATTTCTCAATGTATTCAGGTTTTGTTTATTATTATTGGCTGTGGCATGTGGCTGTAATGATTACCACATGGCCCACTGACATCAAATTTCTCTATTTCAGGTTATGCCTATCCAGCACAGTTAGGAGATCAAGAGAGTGATCAGAAATGGCTGCTCATCTCATCTGTAATTTGATGATGAAATAGATGGGAATGAAAGGAAAAAGGGAGCATACCTGGAAGCGTAAAAGCATGATGGTTGCTTCATGACCGCTCCTCTTGCCCTTAGTGTAACATTCAGGGGAAGAGTGTCCCTTTGTTATCGCCCCCCCCTCTCCCCGGCAATTATCACAAACTCTACTTCCCCTGCCCTCCGGAGCCCAGAGAACTGAGCGGCCGGAGTGGGAGAATAGCTACATTTATAATTTTTTTCTTCTCTTTCCATAGATTAATTTTCTAGGAAGCCCTGTCACTGCTGTACAGGAAAGCGAGAGAGAGAGAGGAATAGAGTGTAAAAAAAAAGGGGGGATGGGGGGGATGGAGAGATTGGGGCTACAGTGCACAAGGCTTCTCGCTTTTTCGTTTTCTTTTTTTTTTTTTCCTTGACAGATCATTTTCCATGCAGGGGTATCAGGGGGTCTGGCCGATAATTGGCATGCAGATTGCAGCTGATGGCGTCCCGCAACAGAAGAAAAGAACTGGCTAGTTAGAATAATGAGCCAGCCTGCCTGATGGATGGGCGAGGGAGGAGGTCATACAAAATGTTTCAGACACAATTCCTAACCCCCCTCCCAACCACACCACTACCTGCACCTCCCATTTTTATTTTTTTTTTTTTATTTCACAAAGCCCTGATATTTCATTATTTCCTCCTCTCTGTACCCTTCTAGGGCAATGAAAGCGTCCGATCTTCCTCTTTCTTCCCCTTTCCCTTTATTTTTCCTTTCTTCCCCAACTATGAACCCGTCCTTCTTTGCACTGTACAGAATAGCCTGCGCATAGGTAGTTGGGTAAGTGCACAGTGACAGTACAGTTTTGGGTACACAGAGCCTCGAAAATGTCACAACTCATTAGAAGCCTGACATCCTTAAGAGACTCTAGTGTTTTAATTACAGTAAAGGAGTTAATTACTGGCCTCTCAATGGAGCTCTGTTTCTCACCGTCTGCAAGCTACTGGAACCCAAGTTTCAAATACATGAAGTAGGCCTTAATACAATGTAAAATGTAAATTTAAATATGTGAATTAAGATGTAATAAATACAATATAATATAAATACATATAATAAATAAATGAACATATTTGCTATTATTGTCTGAATGCACATATCCGTCATTAAATGGCAGTACCATAAATTTAAACAAAAAACTCCTGAAGAAATCTTTAATTCTCTATCATGGTCCCAATATTTTTACATGATACTTTACATGGTTTGATTTGTAATCCGTGTGGGCTTTCCTAAACAAAAGGCTACAGTTCTTTGAATCAGTCTGACATTTTCAAGAATCAGCTGCCAAAAAACTGCTCAGGACTGATTTTTATTTAACTTGACCATCACTTTTTTTCTCCTGTCCATGTCCACACCTCTCTGTTTCTACTAGAC